>JASFDG010000072.1:0-62108 GCA_036937095.1 Phaeolepiota aurea
TTGCCAGATTCCCAACCCCAAACAGCACGGGTCTCGTGCCTACGTACCAACTAGGGGCTCGCCAAGGCCGAAGAATATCCTCCCAATCCCATTTACGCCAGAATCCCTAAAATTGGTAGTTAAAGGGAATTCCAGTACAAGGCTGGAGGTTCATTTTTCCGCCTCTCTAAGTGCACTGGACGTCAGCTTGACTACAATAAGCGTCCAGCTTAGCAGGCTGACAAATCCACGCCTGCCAGTGATGCGTGAAAGCGTCGCTCCGACTCGCTCGGTATGCGTGGTCGATCAAATTTTTATGTCCGCTGAATACTAGAGTACCGTAATCTCCGAGATTCATCCATTGCGAAAAGGTTACAGGGATATTTACCATTGTAGCTACACTCCAAGTTATCTATTCAGATGGGAGGATCTTATACCCGCCCTGGTCGGTCTCAATGAAATCGAAGTTCGAGTGGCCTGGAGTGACAAACACCTCAGCTGACTCGACTCTGTTGAACCAGTATCACAATACTCACTGTCCAATTTGTTAAGATTTTGAGTCCAGACTTCTTGCGCAGATAGATCGGCGGTGATAAGTTCGTTCGCTGCAAATTCCCTCGTCAAAAAACAAGGGAGCATGAAAGTTCGAAGCAACCCACTCTGATACTCCAAGCCAACATAAGCGATCAGTGTGGGGTGGAAATCGGCTTTGATCACGATACCATCACTGATTATAGCGAATCTCGTCAGCAACCAAAACCTCATTAACGGGGAGCGGGATCTTACCCAACTCCTTTCCACAGGAACGCGGGTTCGTAGGTGAGAACGTTGTGGGTGTTTGACCTGAATGTGCCTACATGGTGTTAAACGGAATATGAAAAAATTTTCAACCCATAAGCACGACCCACCAACGCTCATGTCTTGACGGAAGCCTGTCTTGTTCTTTGCTGATACGAGCCCTCCGAGTTTGGCATTAGCGACGACGGGGCCCCATGTATTAAGGCCATCAGGGCCTGCGAGGAAGTCGATGGAAGAGCTGGCCTGGAAGGGAAGGAAAAAAAGTCAATTGAGAATTGAGCCTGGTTAGGGACCTGACCTCACCGGCATCTCAACGAATGTAGCACCCTTCACGATGTTTCCAGCGTCCAACTCCGTTTGAGCGAAGCCGAAGCGGCCTGAGTAGTGAACGGAGGCGCTACCATCTGTTGGCCATTAGAATTGTTCCCAACAATGCGAGGGGAATAGGACTCACTTCCTTTCCTTGCTTCGAGTACTTTCCTATGGAGATTATTAGAAGGTGCATCAGCTCACGGCATACTTTGGGCTAACCATGCAACGTAATTCTGCTCTGAGGTGAGCTCGCTGTCGACAAGCTTGTTGAAGCATAGGAGGATCTTGGTATTCTGTAATCAGGGAACCATCAGGTTCGAAAACGAGTGATGCGGAGGCAGTTAGCATACATGGGTCAAACCCGTCCAGCTGAAAGTGATATCTCTGGTAATAGACATGTTTGAGGGATTTGATTAGGGCCTTGATGTTTGATGCCATCCAGAGGGTTCGTGCAATTTATAGCCTTTCCCATCAGTCTATATGGAAGCATAATTTCATTCACACTTTCCTCCTCGTCCATACCTGGTTGAATGTGGGTTGCTACCATTTTCAAGCTCCTGCTGCTTCGGACGCAAGGTATCGCCGGCCGTTGCGGCGACACAATTTCTTGAACCGAGATAAGGAAATGAAAAGCATTTCATACTGGCATACTCCGCGCGCCAACATCACGGCCTAATTGAGTTGTGCACGTCGAGATTGTGAGCCCAAAGCATGAAACCATAGCTCGGAAAGGAAATTATCTCAGCCGGACAATGCCCTGGGAAGTGATGCCAGTCGCGGGAAAAACGACGTAGCAGACAGGCCAAGCGGACGAGACACGGCCTAAGAATGTTCCGTCTACCCAAAGCTGCAGGGTCAGGAAAATTATATGTACACCCCACATGATCATCAGTTTAGGTACAGATTCACAGGTCGGGCGCATACCAGAAATAGCTCTGCCTAAGATTCAGCCCTTGTCCGCCTGGTCCATATGGACTGTCCATTACCCCACTGCTTGAGGTTTCCAGGAGCATGAAAACTTTCTCACACAGAAAGTCAGGATGATGTGCGGAGAACACATATTGAATTGGGCATGAAGTGATGAATCTCGGATACTGGAGAAGAACGACGCTGACTGTCAAAACAAAGGACATTACCTTACCCAAGTATGGAAATGAGATGGGCTGTATCCAATGGGTACAAAGGGTTTAGAGCGATGCCGGCCTCCGCAATGGTTAAAGAGATGCGTCCAAGAATCATTGCGATGACCAACCTTGGGGGTGTGATGGAGAGGGTGACAGGTTTGGTGGTAACAACCTCAGTCCCACTTCCAGAAAGTGCAACATCTACAAATCCACGCCACTGGCCAGTCGTCCATGCGGTTCAATGTTCTGGGTAACCCAAAGAATCCTAGTTTCGAGACACTGAACAAGTGTGATGATGGGTGGTACTGTATCAGGATTTTTTGCGCGCGTGAGGTGGTATATATTGGTATTGTGGTAGCAGAAGGTCAACATATGTTGCTGACAGTCGTTCGCAAGTTGGTTGTGCTTTCTTCCTCGGCTTGTGGACCACTGCTGCGCTCGCTAACCGAGCGAAGGAAGTTGAACACTAGATTTTGTAACTTGGTATTCAGTCCTTTGTGCCTCTGCAAGAAGACGTCAACGATGGACCAAGCAGCACTGATATCACGGGGCCTCAGCACTGGACAAACCAACAAGGTGTGCTACACGTTGTAAAACCTGTGATTGCAATTCTGTAAGGATTAGCATCGTTGATGGCACGGCAGTGCGAACCAGACCAACCTTCGACATCTGCGTCAATGTCTAAGAGAGGACATGCGAGTTGTATTGCATGCAGACACGCTGCCGTGTTCTTGATTCTAACATAGAGTTTAATTCGTGATGGCAGAAGGAACTTCTGCAGGGGTTGATTTTGCTCCACGACGTGGGCTAAGGCATAAGCAGATATGAGATCGTGGAGGAAATGCCCATTAACCTTCTCTAAGAGGTTTAGAGCAAGTCGCCGATGCCAATACATTTCTTCAAGAGTTTTATATGCATATCGTGCAGGCAGTGGCCCACTGCATATGGTTTGTAGCGTGGTTGAATCTTCGCAATCTAAGCCAGACTTCGGGCCATATCATTATTGGCGGCACGGTGATTGGAGGCCTCGCACTCACGAACGTGCGCAGCACCCGGTAATCTTCACCAATACATGTCATAATCAAACCAGAACCAGTCCGATAACTTCATCAGCCGCATGAACACCTGTTGTCGCGATGTCGCGTGCCTGGATAATTGGAGAACCTTGTTCACAAGGTGAAGGAGCACGATCATCAGGCGATGGAGCGCCCATGACTGATGTGACTTGTAAGGACACTGAGTGATACGCAGATGCCAATTGCTCGTAAAGAGGTGCAGGGAGAAAGGTGGTTGCTGCAAGAAACAGAACGATGCCGATGACGACAGACAAGCACGTTGAGCGACCATAGCAAATCGAGCAAGCCGCAAAAGAAGAGGATGAAAGCGCATTGGAGAAGCAAAGGAAGTCCTGATAAGATGGCTGGCTCATAGCGCATCTGACGAGGAGCGAGCGCGCCTTGATGAGGCAAGCTCGCATCTCATTGATACCCCCGGTGCCATTGCATACACAGCGGTCTCCACAGTCGTCAGGCTCAAAGTGAAACTGATAAACCGTAGGACATTGATCCGCACAGCGACCTGAGTAGGAACAAAGCCTCCTGATAGTGGGACGGCGAGGCAGGTCGTGTTTGAGTTTTTCATTCGTTGTGCCTGATAGAAGAGATTAAGAGCGATGGGGACAAGATCATATCATCTTGAAGCATCTTGTAGTATTCCACTGTAAACGCAGTAGCAGCAGCAGATAATAAACCGGCCTGGGAGGTGAGAGACTGACTATGAGCTGTATAGTCGGGTACATAATAAAAAAGACCCCACGAATATTCAAAGCTTATCCACCTCCAAATGTCGCACATTTTCACATCACGTTTATGCACCACTTTGGCAAGTTTCCCATGGCTGCGGCACAAAATAATGGAATTATTCCCCAGGACACCAAGGCTTATCCTTGTGGCCAATTTATTGTTACAATGGCAACAAGATGATGATGAAGGGAAACCTCACCGAACCCTCTGCCTGCCTGAACCATGTCCGACTTGATATATTGTGATGGCTAGTTTCAGATGCAACATCAGGCTGGCCTGAGCCCCAGCCACTGTTCTGGGCCTGAAGCTAATGACTGGTCAAAAACTGTTACTATTCAGTATGTAAGCGATGTCCAGGTTACTTTCATGTTCTATATGCAGCCGGAATTTTTGGTTCAGACACAAAACCCCCCCAACCCTACCCCAGGTCCGGGAATCCCGTTCCGTCACCACCTTGGTAATAGCAGTCAAAAGGTCGTGTTTCCGGTAGAACAAGGAGAATAGTATCATATTGTATGTGATTAATCATAATAATAATAGTAAAGGCGATGCAATAGTATAGTATCATGTCGTTCGTTCAAAATGTCATAATCTCATAAAAGGAAGGTTAAGCCATTGGGTCGTAGAGGCTAAAATAAAGCATGGCCTCGCTTCGCAGCGCTAGAGGGATGTAGGATCCAGAGAGTCAGGCTTGAATCGAAGTCGAGCAAGGAGGAGTGCATGCTGAGGACCTGCATTCATCGAAACTTTGCTTGCAGAAATCGCCTGCTTAGGGACGGGCTGGTCATAGCAGGGCCCGTCGCGATCCGCCGGAATCCTCGCATCAGTAGTAAACGTCCCCCAAGGCTGCCCTTTCTTGGACGAAGAAAACACGTTGAAATGGGCCTAAGTATACACAATCTTGAGAACAATCACTCTTGGTGCCAGAGGGGGTTTTACTCACTTGCCCATCTGCATGATCATGACTGACAAAAAGGGCATAGTTGGATGCTTGGAGCGCCCCGATAACTAAAACAATATAAGCGCGTCACCGGGCACGAAAATTCACCAGAATTACCGAGGAATACGTCTTCTTTGTGTAAATGGTGCTGAGGTCCGTAGATTTCCATCACCGTTTCAATATTGGCCTTGAACCATGTTTTGGCAGCGTCCAGTTTCTTCATATACTGGTATTCAGTCGTTTCGGTACACATATATGCAGACTTATGACCAGCTCTGAGCGAAAATGAATAGCGCCTCCTGTAACAACAAAAGTTAGAGAAACAAATGAAGAGATGAATAACAGCGTACGAAACAGGAATGTTTGTTTTAGTCCTGAATGTCAGAAGGCCAGCCACTGCATCGATTCCTCGCTGTGCAGTGCTCCTTTGGTCCTGGCGCTGGGAGCCTGTGTCGACATGGCCATAGCCCGCGATGGAAGGTATTCCCGCTGTTAACCCTTCCGATGATACATATGGCTGGAACGCATTGAAAAGCGTAATAAACCTTCCGCTTGGTTTTTCAAGATAACCAACATCGCCCAAATGGACAGGCGCCGGTGTCCACAGGGGTAAGGTGACTATAAACCTTTTAGGGAAGCGTAACAGCCAGAATACTAAGAGACGTACGCGAAGGATGATACTTGTGATCCAGTAGGTACCGATACTTTCTCTCATGCTGGACTTCCGCAGCTCTTTCATCGAGAGGAGGTGGCGAAGCATGGCTCTCGCAGATAGATTGTGATGATTCTGTCCAATATTGGACACCTTGAGACGATTCACTATCCTCAACTACGGACGAGGCACAGCTGGGTGGGTTCGAAGGTCTGTAAAGCACAGGTTCGGGCATTTGAACTTGGTCATTCGCCACGGTTTTCTCCTTGTTAAAGTCCTCGTGCTCGATTATGCGCTGAGGGAAGTTCCATGAGGCACTGAACAGGGATGACCTATTGGTATGACCGGCGACGTTCGCTAGTAATAGGAGGTCATAAAGTTTGTTTTCTCGTTGGCTTAAAATATATTGCTTACAGGATCTGCTCGACACAGGAGACAGGGGCCCCAGTTCAGGTGAAAGAGGTGAGGGCTGCTCTTTGGACTCTGAGACTTCCATGATCAATGGGGAGCGTATGCGAGGTGACGCATTTTCTTTCACAATATCGATACACCTGCCCACACTGGCTCGACGGAGACGCGACAGTTCGAGGACGACCTCCGCAAAGGAAGGGCGAGCAGCTGGATCTTGATGCCAACAAATTTTCAAGAGTTCTCTGAGGGCAGGGTCGCCCAGATTGTCTGACATGGCTGGGCGGATCTGGTTCCCTGTATAGTGGTCTAAGAGAAGGAAACCCCTCTAGTGAAAACCCTTACCGACAACAAGCAATCTCACAGCTTCGTCGTCTACTAACGGCCACGGCATTTTCCCCATCGTCAAAATTTCAAAGCAAGTTATTGCAAAGGCATAGATGTCGATAGCTGGTGTCAATTGGCTTAGGCCAGTCATGAGCTCGGGAGCCTGCCACCTAAAAGCACCGCCTAACGCACAATAAGGTCAGGCACGATCGTGAAGTCAGAAAGAAGGCTTACCGGGCATGGGGATCCCACTGATTCGGTACACTTCTGACTTCATCTCGCTCAAACCAAAATCTGATATGACGCAATGAAGGCCATCATCGACGAGAACATTGGAAGCCTGGAAGAGATCTAAGTATTCGAATCAAATCGTCAACACAGGGCTAAAAAAAACCTTGAGGTCTCCGTGCAAAACATCCCGAGAATGCAGATATTGCATTCCTTTAGCTATCTCTTGCATGAATCGATACAAATCACCGTCTTTTAAACCCTTGCTATGAACTTGAAGAAAAGCTGGGCTCTTCGCATCGATGATGCCCTTGAAGCCAAGCCCGGCGATATCATCATTTAGTGTGGCCCTCTTCAAATATTCTACCAAACTTCCGTTTTTCGCATAGGGGCTTACAAAAAACCATGGGGGATTAGCAGTAGCACTGCTGGCTCCAAATAGTTCAAGCACATTGGGGTGATCCAAGGTTTTCCATATCGCCATTTCTCGGATGAAAAGATTTCGGGGTGTCGGTTCGGCGAGGACCTTTATGGCAACCGTTTTACCATTCCAAGATCCTTTAAAAACGTCTGAGAAGAAACCGACTCCGATTTTGACGTCCCAATCGACCTCATACCTGACTAAATGCATCAGAAACGACCAAGCTACTGCTAATATACTCACAGAGTGATGGTCCAGTTTGGTAGGGGTGTTTCGACATCCTTACTCAGACGGCGGAGTGCGCCAATTCCAGATTCGATGAACTGTGCGTGCACGGCATCCTTGGATTGCGTTGCTTCATGACCGTGCTTTCCGCCTTCCAACTCCCGCTGCAGAGATTTCATTGCTTCCGGGATTTCATCGCGACCAATACCCATAAATGATACCAAGCCGGCATCGTTCTGAGTCTGCAGGACCTCCCTAAGGGTGTTTCCTAAATTGTCGATATCCGATTTACTGTCCCTGGCGTTTTGAGCCGAACAAAGTTCCTTGATGGCAGGGATTATGGGGGCGGCAAGTGCCATGTTATGCTGTAATTGATTGACGGTAGATGAAGGTGTCATAGGAGGCAGGGATGGGTGCGACGAAGATGGGGGAAGTCCTGTTGGTGTCACCGGGTCCATCGCTTTTTCAAGTGACGAAGCGTCATTTGGTTTTTGGGGATTGGTGATGGGATGTGTGGGTAGGTCGGCCACTGTCTGAGAACCTGCAATCATAGCCTTTAGGGTTCGGATCTGCACCGAAGTCTAGGCAGATTTTTTAGAGATCTGCGAGCCTCAAACTAAAGCCGACAACATACCCCGAATAATCGTAACGCATCTACGACTTCATCTCCGCAAACAGCGATTTGGCGGTTCATCTCCTCCCTCTTCAGATACCTCTTCAAAAATGGGCTATCGTTTTGCTTCTCCATAAGATGCAGGACTTGTGCGAATTTCCTGCAGTAATATGGGTTATCAGGATTTGCCAAATAAAGCGCGGCATACTGGTCTAGGTTATCGAGAGACATAGAAAGCTCCCGTGCTACCAATTCGCCAGCGCTTTCGAGCTCCTGCCAAACATGGTACATGATATTGGCGCAACGCTCAGTGAGACGGAGAAAGGCGGCCCGATTTATCTGAAATCTGTATTAGCCAACGAGCCCTCTTACCATGGGAAGAGCTATACATTGACGGTTTGAACCGCATCCCAGATCAAGAGCAAGGTCGAGGCCACCGGTTGCAGTCCAGGAACCGGAATGAACTCTGCTAATTCAAGTCCACGAAGCAAGGCCTCTCGGGCGACAAGTGCGGTGGCCCCCAAAGCCAATGCGCAAGCCCGAGCAACAGACTATGCCCATATTTCAGCAAAGAACCACGCCGCATGAGTCCGAGCGAAGCCGACCTTTCTCGCCTCATGATATCCATCCTGCTCTTCATCGATATGGATAGTTGGGCCATTCTTGGAGTCCCTCCAAAATCTAGGCGAGCCCTCATTTCGGTTGTGTGGCTTCGCAAATCCGCTCGGCGAGGTTGGCGAATCAGTAATCTTACCTTTGATTTGTGCATATGCAAGACTGAACGACCTTGACCTCTCTCTGAAGGATGAGCGGAGGAAGTCCCCACCAATGCTAGCAGATGACGCAGATGACGCTGGAGAACCTGATGGTGATGCGTTGAGCTTGCTAAAATAGTGGCTAGAGGAAGCGTAAAATCCAGAGGCAACAGATTCTGAGAGCCCGCGCAGACGAGAGGCTGCTTCTGAAGGCGATAGCCCTAAAATTTGCTCAGAAGTAAGATTTTCGCCCAGGGCGGGTGACAAGATGGCGGATCTCCTGGTGGTCGTGAAAGATGCAGAGGTCTGGACCTGGGGACGTGTCCCCGATTCCGTGGTCATCGGGGAAGAAGACGTTATAAAGGTAGAGCTGTGACCGCCGTCTAGTGGGCCAGGATCGTACTATAAGCAAAGTAGGATATGGCTTATTGTGGAAGAGAAAGCGGCGGCGGCGAACCAGAAATTCCATGTTTGGCCAGTATATGAGGGTGGAGGAATCGTGAGAAATTCAAGCGGAAGATCGAGAAATGGGCACGGCTTATTCCAGGCTAGCATGTAGACAGAAAGGCTCAGAGTTCGCTTGAATACTAGTACTAGTAGTACATGGCAATTTCAAATCAATCTCCAACATAAATCGAAAATAAAAAAAAACATTCCATGAATTCAGGGTCAAAGGGCCAGGTTCGGGTCTATGTCAATTGTGATTTCAAAAAGTACAGAAACAGGACCAGTGGAAACTTGGGATTTGTAAACTAACTCTCCAATCCGGAGGTCACATCGTCAATGTGATGTTCCAGACGTAATGATGGGGAGGACATCTACTTCTTCAACGGCTAGTGATTAGGCTGGGACGATGGAATAGCTTCCCTGTATTAACGATCAATTACTCCAAGCAAGATACCTGGTAATATTATTGGCAAACCTGGTCACTCTCGATGAAGTTGAAGGTGCTGGATTCTGTCAAGTGTATATGAATGTCCAATTGCTTCATACGTCGATAGGGAAATGGGGCTTACCACTCAGAGCACGCAGGTTTTGAGACCAGATACTCATCCCTGGAGTCAAGTCGCTCGTAATGAACTGGCCCTCTGTATACATATCAGCCCCATAAACCGCAGGCTGACTCAAAGGAATAACATACGATTATAGTTCAATCCAACAAATGCGGAAAGAGTTGGGTTGAAATCAACTTCAGCCTTGAGGCCGGCTCTGTCATAGGAAGCTCAAACAAGGGCCAAATTCATTAGATTTCCACCATACCCGACACCAGACCAATAGAATGCTGGGCTATAAATAGCGTGAACTCCAAAGCCCTCAAAAGTCCCTATGATGACCAATTGTTGAGAATAGACATCTTCTGTACGACGCGAATGGACATCTTACCGACACTGATATTCTGCCTCATGCCGGTTTCATTGTTTGCTCTGACGAGATTGCCTAAGGTCAGATCGGAGGTAGGAACACCCCAGACCACAAGACCATCCAGCCCAGTGGCAAGGCTGACTTGGGACCCAAGCTGTTAGGCTGTCATAAATCATCTGGTAGTATGTTTGGTTTAAGCTGATGACCAACATTAGGCATTTCTATGTGGGTAGATCCTTTAACAACATTTCCCGAGTCCTTCGAAACTCCATTGAGTATGCGTTGACTGGAACTATTTGTAAAATACTTACCAACTCGCTCTGTGCGAAGCCGATGCGGCTGGTAAACACAACTGTGGCAGACCCGCCTATGTTGGTTAAGTCAAAATTTCATCGCAGTTTGAATTGGGCAATCGGCATACTTGGTGCTCTAGCTTCGATGACTTTCCTGTGTATTGATGTGACATTAGTACAGCCCCACCCGCAATACGCAATCTTTAAACTCACCAGGCAACATAGTTTTGCTCCATCGTGAGCTTATCCCTGGAAAGTTGGTTGAATGTTAACAAAATTCTGGCATTCTGGCGGCGGGTGTCTGAGCGTAGTTACACAAATCTGGGATGTGCACCATCACTCACATTGGTTAAGCCATTCCAGTTGAAGGTGAGATTGCGTGGGATGGACATGGTGACAATGAGCTGAGTGAGTTGTTATTCGACGTTGTTGTTCGAGGTCGGAGGAGAATGTTGCCATTAAACAAAGCAATCTTCGCATTTTATACAACTGTTAGGAGAAAGGGGGCAGGTTATCACAGCAATACATTCTTTGCTGTCCCCAAGCCTGTTGAAGTCATGTTCGATATGATAGAACCATCGAGGGCTAAGATGGGAGTCAGGTTCAGGGGCATTCCAATGGACTATGGGTGTCCCTGGACTCTCAAGGGAATTCTAAGCTCTACGCATTGATTCGTGTTTTGGCTGACGAAATGGAATACACCCTTAGGGAACATTTCTAGGAAACTGTGCCTTCTAAAATAACACCAGGTCTTGCTGATTAGCAGGCGCACCAGTTTCGACGAGTTGCTTGGTAGGTAGTATAGATGCGAATCAGGCATCATAGGCCGGGACCTTTGTGGTAGGTGTCCATCGAGCCTGGCAGTCGTCCCGTCACTTGAGTAGTAGCAGAACCAGGAGCTGCACAGCACAGTAAACTATTAGGTGATAATACAGCACCCTTTGAATGAAAACTCACTAATTCGCAATGGAAGCACAAGCTGATTCCCGTTTCAAGGGATATTACTATGTATAATAGGGGTCCGCGCCTAAGAGTTGCACTGCACGTTGAACAGAACTTGGGATGATTGCCAAGGTTTGGTCCATGGTTATACTGGTTGTCACCATCAGGTACCACTGGCAATACACACCCCTATGCACTAATCACTAGCACTCTTAGTACTTCATACCGAAGCTGGTATCTCCGCCGAATGTATCAATACGATCCAGTATTACCCTAGGAGAAACCTATGCCACGCCGCACGCGTTCCTTTAAACCCCTAACCCCTACATGGACGAAAACTTGTTCAGGTCGAGGGTTTGTCATCGACTTCCATGGCACCCTTGAGGTAGGGATACTCTACCACCCCAGCATGCGAATTTTACAACAGTCATGAAACTGGTGATCAGTATTCGGGGAACCAGGCGATAAATGGCGGTGCTGCCTGCTGGTAACTGGTTCCAATAACAAATGACACGGACACAGTCGAATTAGATTGCGCTCGACTGTTGCTACCTAACTCGGATCATACCAATTGAGTTGTAAATGGCCGACGACAAAGAGCTTTATCAAGCTTGCCCTCATCCCAATATTCCTGCTTTGCAAACTCCCTGGCGAACTTTGGCTTGAGCGTCGTGCGGTGAAACTTCCTTACTGTTGGGGATAACGACTGCTGGCCCTCGTATATCCCATTCTGATAGAACGAGAGGTATGGCGCGCAAAAGAGTTATTCGCTATCCTCTCCCAGAACTTGTACAGTTTGTGACGACGATCGACATTGACGGTGTTTCCTTTCAAACTACAGTCGACATCCCCTTCAGTCATCCCACCGAAATCCCCGATCCCTTTACACCTTCCAAGCCCAGGGCATCAGCTCCATAGATTCCAAGACAAACACGGCGACTCCTTCACATCGCACCACCAGTGCTATCTCAGCAAATTTCGCAACTTCCTCAACAGATACTATGATACAAGATCAGCTCTATTTACAAAGTTTGACTATCATCAGTCGCGACTTCGACGGGAACCAGAGCCGGCCTGCCTACGCCAATCATTACGCATATAAGCAGCACCGCTGCCACCAGTCCTGGTTCCATTTCTCCAACCATCGTCACTTCAACGCCACAACAGCAAACTTCGGCGCCCGCCCCTACCCCCAGCTCCAGTGCCCCCAAGAAACGTTTGTCTGGCGCCCTTGTCGGCGGGGCAATCATTTGTATTATTGTCGTTGCAACTATCACATTTATCCTTCATCGTTGCCAAAGGAATAGGTGAAGACTGGAGTGACAGATCCTCTACCTCATACAGCAAGCTCGCCGCATCCATGCATAGAACCTGGCTCGCAACTTCGTCACGAGCGCATGCAGGAGATCGATCTTCTTAAACAGGTTTAACTACCTACACAGAACTTTTGCGAGAGGGAGCAGGTAACCACCGGCTTCGAACTGAGCCACATGACCGCAGCTCAGAGGTTCTCGTCAGACAACGCATGTGCGAGGCGCTCCTCACTATTCTGAGCCAGCTCGACTGCCTCCCCTCCTGCCTACGACTCTCATTGATCGCGGCTCTGTTTATTATCAGGCATGTTTTGTATCGATGGAGACGAAAGGAGACAGTGATTGGCTCCTGTACCAAATATAACTTCGCTGGCCTCTCCTAGTTGGTCTGGAATCCACCAAGGGACTTAGGGGTTACTTCATAGCTATGGATTCTTTGGATATGGAAGGTAACCATCCCCTGAGCCTGGCGTCGTATGAAAGGAGCAAAAGGGATTCCTGCGTAATGCCATCCGAACAAACTCGCTCCACTTTCGAACGGCTGCTTAACACTCAATATCAAAGACTCAATGACAACGTTGTTGGCGTCCATCGTCATACAAAATATGCTCGCAGCCTCACCCTATCTCCCGGTTTACATGGGTGGACGTCACGCGAAATTGTGCGGTCGCCTCTCCTTTACGTACTCAGCGCAACTAGGGCTCACAAACTAATGTTGTTTCCTAGCCTTGACATGGAGCAGAACCAAGTCGATAATGACGCTGACGCGGATGACGATTCTGAGGAAGGCTCTGGTGATGACCATGATACAGACGACGGGGATGACGGGAAAGGGGACTCTGGGAATGACGATGATGATGATGGTGACGAGGACAACTAGAGTCGGCCAAAGGAAGGCTTTCATGGACTGTCAATCATAAAAATCCCAGCGACGTTATTCATTACAAAAGCAAAAATACAGTACCCCATCGCGCCAAAACAGCAACATTGGAAATTTCTACAAGGAGATTTGCATGGATAAATAAGGTCGTAAAGTCATCATTATCAGAGTTACCGCGCGGAAACGCCTTTAATTGTCGTAGAGAGTTAATGCATGCTGGAGAGTAGGCGCGTCGAGTCCGCGTAAACGAAGACATCTTTGAAACAGTTTCTTGTCGGTGAGCTCTATACGCAGGCCAAAGGCAAGGTGCTGGCCAGAAACTAGGGACTTGATGACGGAAGCTATCTGACGTTGCTTGTGCACGTTGATAAGTGGTTCAAGGTTCATCGATGGAGGCAGGGGTTGTAAAGACGCAAACACTTCGGGGTGCGAGGGTGGGTCGCAAATCGCAGTCTCGGGGTCGATTCCTACCGCTTCGTTCGGCGCCGTAGGGTCAATCAGGTCAGGCAGCTTACTGAGACGATATAATCGAGAAAGGTAAACGCCTATAAAGGTCTCAGTTGGGGGTGAACTTGAGGGAGGCGAAAAACAAACCGATGAAGGGGATGCAGGATGGCACGTGCGTCGAGCGCTGTTCTGAGCCTGCGGTCCCTCCACCACTCATATTAGACGCATGCGAAGTAGTATCCATCTGTTTCGCCTCGTTTACATTTTCAATTTCTTGGCGAATGTGTTTGAAGTCGTCAGCACTAGAGATGAAGCGTTTCAAGATTTCGAAGATTCGGTGCTCAGAGTGTCCTAATCGGTTCCAGCCCACGCGCTTCATTGCTTTGCCAACCCAGCTGGTCTGAAGCGCCGTGATAATAGCCGTCAAGGTGCTGAAGCTTTTAAATGCATAACATTTCTGAAACGTTTTCCATTAGCCAATGGAGGTGATGCCAAAAAATGATGGTGGAATTACATACCCAAGCAATACGTATAAGCTTGGTCGCAAGTGCAAGTCGCTCGTTCGGGTGTGTGAGTACCATCTCTGAAGTGACAAAATTCACCATTAGGTTGAAACGAGCCCTTACTGCAGCAAGGGCGCTCGTCTTCTCAGGAAAGCGCGACTCAGCCTTCCATTGCACTCTATCCTTGAGGAATTGAGCCCAATCAAGGACATTCACCTCTTGACAGCGCATCCAATCGTCGACCACGAGCTCATCAAATTTAACCATGATAAATAGCTCCCGATCGATGAAGGTGAAGATTTCCGCAAGGATCTCAGCCCGATGAACCAGGACAAAGGATCGATGAACACGAGGAGGATCAACACTCCCGAACTTGGATGTCAATACACGGGGTATCGTGGACTCTGCACCAGGCGAGGGTTGCGAAGGATCAGCGAAGGTAGAAACCCTGCTCTGTAGTATTTCGATGGGAACCACATCCTCGCGTGTGGGCGCGGGCTCAGCTGGGCTGTGTATCTTCGTTTCTGGAGGTGTCGACATAGCAGAGCTGGGTTGGGATTGGGACATATCATGTGATTGCACGTGTGGTTCGGCTGATGAGGCCTCCAAGTCGTGATTGGAGAAGTCGGAATAAGCAACACTGCCAGCATCATCACCTTCATAATACGACGACTGTCTGCGGCTGCTCGCATCGTCGGGATCGAGGTCCTCGTCGGGGTCGGGGTACACCTCGGTGTAGTCACCAACTGCCATTCTTTCCTGGATGTTGCGTACCCACCCATCAACCTTCCACTCCTTTTCTTGTTGCCTTTCAGGGTTAATCTGCCCCTCCAATCTGCGAAGGGCAGCATCAACGTCCCCCGACTCCTCGTCAACACTAAGGGAATCCACCAAAGCAGCTAACTGCCACATCCTGATCCCTGCCATATTCTCTTGGGCTCCGCCCGAAGCAAATGACGTCGCCCTTGAAGGATCAGTGATCGAGTCACGGCTGATGATGCCCATGGACGACACCGTATCGGTGGTGCGCACAAACTCGAAATCACGGCGTGTAGGAAGTTTGCGCATCGGTTTACGCAGGCCAGGTGGAAAGCTGGGCTCCTCATTTGGGTTGTCAGCTTGTTTCACTGAGGACGTGTCCGAGAATTCAAGGTCGTCAATAGAAGCGACCTCAAATTGCCATTGCGGGGTTTCGAGAGGTTGGAAAGTTCGTGAGAGGCCTGCATTGGACAGTGGCTCGCCAAATGAATCTGTCGACGAGGAGCGGGTTGAGTCAGCCCGCTGTGTACGAGCTACTTCACTCTCATCAGTATCCTCCTCAATAACGGGCTCCGAAGGCGTTGAAACACGGTCATGATGCTCTAGATTGTCAACTGTCAGATGGTCAGCCAATGTAGGAGCACTCTCTGCATTGACCAGAACACCTTGATCAGGGGCAGTTGTATGATCGTCGTCAGAAGAGGGTACAGGGGAGGGTGACGGTGAGATAGCTGGTGCTGGAGGAGGCGTCGGTGGCAATGGTGTCACTGCAACAGGGAGCGGTGGAAGATTGGGCAACTTTAGGTAGTGCTCAACGCCACTAGTCTCCTTGAGGAGATCGCGAGCCGCGACACTCAAATCCAAGTCGAACGCTGAGAGGTCAGTGCAGGCACTTATTCCCATCGGGGGCCTCGCACTCGACCTCGAGTTCAGCACTCGCTTCCATCTCCCTATACGGCCGATTGTCTTCACAATGGCACGAGAGATCGGATTGCCTTGGCCAGACAGTGGGGTTTCACTGTCAACAATTGAAGAATCTTCGCCTCGTTTTAACAGGTTGAATGATGACAGAGGAAGAGAGGAAGGGCTAGCGGGGGTTAGGCCTGATCCAACATGGGCCATGTTGAGATGAGCATTTGCAGGGTCAGTGGCAAGGTCAACAGATTCTGGCTGGGGAGGCATGAAGTCCAAGTCGAGGATGGAATCGACATCTTCCCGCTGTGTCTTCCTCGTTGCCTCTGCAAATTTTTTGCCGAGGACATGGTCTTGTACCTCAGCGGGAGGCTTCGTCTCCCTTGGTAGACTTGTGTGCAATTTCTTGCACTCTTTCGCAACCTTGATTAACTGACGAACAATACCCTACAAATCAAGTGTTAACACTGATCAACACACAACAGTTATACAGAGACGCACCAGGCCATCATCATGCCTTCGCAGGGCTGGATCCCGCATCAAAGCATTCAGCCAGGCTGCGATGAACAAACGAAGGTCTCGATTGGGCATAAAATCCACCACAAAAAAGGTCAAGAGCCAATATCGGATGGCGACAAAGGTGCGAACTAACGCAATCCGGCGCGCTGTCTTATCCTCCACTGACGTAGGAGTTTTCAGTGCCCAGTGAAGCCTGCATATCAGGAAATGGCAGAGTTCCATAGAGTCGATATACGTCCGGTATGTTAGGAAAAAATCCAAAAGCTCATCGTAGTTTAGGTTGCTTGTCAGCTGAGCGATCCACCGTTCAATTGTCGCCGCAAGTAGGGTCTTGCCAGAGTCCGATTGAAGCTGAATGGTGTGCGTATCGGGTGATTTGCCCTTCGCCGCCTTGCTGCTCCTCCGCCTCGACAAACTCGAAGCCTGCTCTATAAAGCTTTCTCGGGAGGTGGTAGTTTTCTCAGATTCCCGATGCGATTGGGTCTCACCCCAAATAACGAACCGTGGATCGTCACGAGGTGCTGTTGTATCTTCTGCAGACAGAGACATCTTAATCACTGTAGTTCCTCGTGGGTCAGCAGCCAGGCTATCCAGCAGTGGCAGGCCTCTAAACTTTTGCAGAGTATCGAAAACCTCTGAGGAATGATGTGAAAAACTTAAAGTCTCTGGCGAAAGGTCCAGTTCAGATGGTATCGGTTGAGGGTCCACCTGCAAATCCAAGGGAGGCCAATTTGACACCGGTTCATCATGTTCATCATTCAAAGTGGGCGATACTCGTGCTTCATCCAACGACGGTGAATCAGTGCGGGTCACGTCATGAGTGTCATTTTGTTTTGTCGTACGATCGGATTCAAAGGATTGCATCTCACGCAGGAAGTGTGGCGTGGGGAGGAGGTTAAGTTTTTCTGTAGGAGTTTCAAAAGTGACGTTGTGGCCAAAAGGATGGTTGATAACGGTTTTCGAATGGCCAACAGATGAAACTGACGAAGGGGCCGCATGGGTAGGGAGTAAGCTGTGCGTTGAGAAGCTGGTAGAAGGGCTTGACACGGTTGAAGACCAGTTCATCACTTCTGCAAATACATCACCCGTAGGAGCCTGCTGGTTCTGGTATTCTGCCTGGATGGTTGGAAATCGAGGGAGATCTACGGCAGTAACGCTATGTGAATGTGTGCGTCCAGTAACACTAGGGCTCAATGAAGCATCTCCAGTTGGCATCGTGACCATGTCCGAATTCGATCGAGTTTTCCTCAACTTCCTCTGTCCAGATTGTGTCGACGCAGTTTGTGGTCTACTCGAACTCCCTGCTTTGGAGAAAATAGTAGGAGGAAGGAAAGCATGAACGCTGATTCGTGAACGGCGTTTGGTACCGCGAGGTGATGTTTCAGAGGAGGATGCTGTTGCGTGCGTTATGCGGTCCTCAATTCCGGGGGCTGAAGCCAAAGGAGCAGATAATTGCCGATGACTATATGCGTTCCGTGAGAAATTGGGGACATAGTTTGAGAAAATGCATACCTGAGGCGGACCATATGTTTTCCATGTTGGTTGATAAATCCAGTCAAAGCAAACGGAGAGGGAGCAGATATGCTAACACCAAAGTGCAAGTCGTATCGTCGTTTGAGCTCACGAGCAGCTGGGGAAGATGAGGTCTCCACGAAGCTTCCATCAGCTATCAATAAAATATGAGTCAACGAATCAGTGCTTTGATGACTTTACTAACGGGCTACAAAGATATCCGCAGTTGCTACACCTTCAGGGAGAGGATCTGTTTCACTGACATCAAGGACATCAGCGAAAGTGAGGAATGCTTTTAAACCATTGGCAGGCAACGTAGGGATGGGGAGTAGAAAGTGAGTATGGGTTTGGTTGTCGCTTGTGCAGGAGGTTGTTGTATGAGACGTCTCCGCCGGCTCTTCTATTGTGTCCGACAGAGATTGGTTTAGGCAGGAGTCATCGTCAGAGTGTAGACCAGCTAAGGTTGATTTCGCAGCAAGTCAATAATTAATCATACAGGGTCAAGGCAGAGAAGAACACTCACGACTGATGCTTGATCCCTTGGCCGATACTTCTGCTTCTGGTAATTTTGAAGGCAAACCAGTCGTATCCGACGAGGGAATGCTGAACTGGTGGCTAGATGAGGCCGAAGCTGGGTGAAGTGGCAGAACATGACTCGCAGCTGGATCCGTCAGAGTCAGAGATGGGGATTCCGTGATGAAAGATATATGCTTTAATATTTGGGCTGTTGTATCGCTTGAAGAAACGTCTATAGTGGATTCGGTCGTAGAAAGAAGACCTGACGTCGGGGTGGTAACATTGGACGCAGGCTGTCTGGGATCATTACACTGGGAAGTTACAATGGTGATGGAAGGTGGAGTCGTTGACATGTTATAGCGGTAATGCCAGAAATGCAAGGATGCAGAAAGCGAGAGAAAGCGAAAGGCCAATAAATGCTAGAGAAATTCCGGAAAGTCGTGAAAAAGTACAAGGGTGCGCCAGAAGGTTCCTGTTTGCTGTCCTGGACTACACGGCAATTACAGGGTGCGTTATAAGCAGAAAAATGAGAACGGATTGAAGAAATAAAAGCCCTGGCAGCCGGATTCCAGGATGTACCGTCGCTGGAGAAGGGGAAAAAGTAGAAAGCAGTGAACCGGTGAAATTGCAACAATTACTTATGTTATCCAAGGGTGGCTATGTCGACGGCACGTGCACCCAACAAAATATTGTAAATTCTCCGAACAACACCTGGAAAGGGAAAAAAAAAGATGCGAGAATTCGCAGCGATATCTTCCAGATATCAGGCTCACCCGCAGGTTGACGTCCTGGTAGATATTTGCCCAAAATAAAATAAATCTAGTCTCGAGTGCTGTGATGGGTGATCACACGTTTGGTCACAGTCACTGACGCGTCGTTGTCGCGAAAGCTCCCTTCTCGCCACCGAAATGTCGATTGTAACCATCAGAGTATGCATCCTTTTCACATATAAATCCTATCTCAATTTTATTCCCAGAATGTCGAATTCATCAACAATCCAGCCAAATTCTCGGATGTATACCGATTCCGTGTAACCTTCGAATGTATAGCACCGCTCAAGGATGGTTCGTGTCCTTTATCATAGCTACTGAGCGCATCTGCCAAATCTATCCCAGACCTAGAATGGAAACTTATCTACGTCTCGGCACCTGGCAACGAAGACCTAGACCAAGAACTGGATGACTGTCTCGTGGGTCCGGTACCGACTGGAGTCAACTCGTTCGAATTTGAAGGATCGCCACCGGACCCGTCTAAAATACCCCCGGAAGACCTCCTCGGAGTCGCCGCCCTCATCCTGACGGGCTCATACAAAGACCAAGAGTTTGTTCGCGTCGGGTACTACCAAAATACAGAATATGACAATGAGGAAATGAAGGAAACGCCACCCGTAAAAATTCTGTTTGATCGGCTGGTGCGGGATATCAGCACAAAGCCTCGAGTAACGCGATTCCAGATTAAATGGTGCGAAATGGAACAGGATATTCTATGACCCATTCACTGACGGCCACTAGGGATGTCGTACCAATACAACGCGAACTGGCGGCAGCTGGTGCAGCAACATCAGCACCCGTGCCCTCTGCTAACGATCTCGAGGACGAACTAATGGAAGGAGAAGAAAACGGGAGTGATTCATAGCATTACAACATCTATATATTCCAACTGCGCGTTGTACCTTGTAACATATGGTTGTATTACACTCATTGTGAGCCACACCTAGACCTGAGGTAGGGAGTTAAAGCATCTGGATGCAAGTTACACCCAGTGTCAGTCGGTGGAAACTTGAGCTTGGCTTTTGCGATGTCATGCTGCAAACGAAGGCACACTCGAATGCTTTTCGGGGTCTTCTAGGATTATATAGGTGACTGTAAGCCCAACATTATACCAGGGGAATTCAAACATCGTCCAAATCAATCATCCGCTCATCCTCACCCGGAAGCTCTTCGCCGGCGTGGAGGACAGGTAAATCTGGGTTTGCGGGCGCCTGGAGAGCGGGAGAAAAAACTCCTGACCGGATTTTCGGCCCAGGTCTAGGGCCAAGCATAAACCCCTTCCTTGCGCTACGGGCAGCTTCCAAAGTCTCGACCTGTCAAGCATAGTGAGAACTACAGGAAAGGAAATGAGAATCTGTTTTCTGACCTTTTTCTGCATAGCCATATCATCCTGCCGTCGTTGACCAGCTTTTGCGATAGGGTCAAACCCAAGGTGTTTGATAACTTCAGCCGAATACGCATTCTTCCCTTTGATCTCTGCTGAGATTGGCGTAGCAGTGTCCTCGTTGTTCAGCAGCGAACCGCCTGCCGATTGTGCCTTCTTGGCCTTGACCTTCGGCCCTTCTTTGATTGGACCGTCTCGAAGTTCACTCTTGGTACGCGTCCTCCCTGCCAATCCAACCTCACGAGCAACGATAACTGCTCTCATCCCCTCCTTATCTCTGTCCAGTAGTAACTTGAGGGCTTTGTCAGAGTCTTTGAGCTTGCGTTTCGCTTTTGCCTGCCCTTCCCGCCCTAAGTTCTCTGCTACGAACATAGTACGGGGATCTGGCCCTGACCCACTGACCACATGCCCCGAGACAACGTAGGTCGCATCACCACCATTAAACGCAGACTCTTCTGGCTTAAACCCCCACTGGCGTGCAGGGTCATACGCCGGCTTTCGCTTAGGAGCAGATGTCGTTGACAGCCCAGATGTTCTAAGCAAGGAGAAATCAAAAGAGCGGTCAGAATAAAAAAACGAAAACCGGCCAACCCAATAGCAAATTCCGCACGACCAGCCCGTTGGCGCTGCACGGCACTCTGCATATGATATTCACAGACTTCACTGACCCGCTTATCGCACCAGCTGCCGCATGGCTTCCCGTCTCGTTTTAGCACCGTACACATTCCCAGATCCCGGGCGCGCCCAACCACTGCTATCGACGCAGCCGACTCAGGCGTGATAGCAAGAATATTATTTATAGGATGTGGAGTATCGGCAGCCCGCTACATCCATAAAAGTCAACAAAAGAATCGCTGAAACAGATTCCTGATATTACCTGGAACGGCTTCAGAATCTTCGGGTTTAGCAGTGCAATCACATCGCCTTCTTTGAGCTTGGCCATAGCCTCAAAAGCGCCCTGACTGCCGCCCTTGTACACCTTCTGGGCCCTTTCACCTTCGCAAGCCGTCACTAGGCCATAGCTATCCGATTCGAATAGAAGTAAGGACAAAAAGGCATCGCCGCGTATGACAGCCTTCCCGCCAGTCGCAGAAGATGAGGTCTTGGTTCGTGCTCCGAAATCAATCAGCTTGATGTTGACATATTTCTTCCCCTTCGGCTTGCTTGAGTGAGCATCTTTGCCTTTTCCCTTGATATTCGGTTTCTTATCACCTTCCTCCACCCCAATGGTCACCGGAGCCCGCGTAAACTTGAGCGGACCTCGCTCCGCAACCACGGCTACAGTAATCCAATCTCCTGGCACAGGAATATCGTAGCCCTGTTTGTCTGGGAGTAGACGAATTGTAGAGTAAAGCTGGGAAGGTGATAAATAAAATCTGCCAGTAAGGTGCTCTTGTAAATCGTTGTAAGGAAGCGAACGCGATCTAGAAAGGCACGACCGAACAATAAGACAAAGTTAGCAGACGCATTCAAACAGATACTTACAATAGTCTGATACCAGAATTGGGCTCGAGTTTTAGGAAATCTGGGTCGTCGTGGGATGGGGTATGCAGATAAGGTCCAGGTTTCAGGTCCTCCATGAGGGCTAAACGGGCATCTCGTTTTGGGGCGGTTGTATTATTCATGTTATCGATCGCTGGGGGCGACTGAGGCCTTTCTGAAAACGCGGTTGACCGTGTGCTCGATTCGATTACAGACTGTTCATGCTGGGTGTTGAGGGTTGCGAGTTTCGACAACATTGTAGACGGCGCTGCTTTCTGGGAGGGTTGTGGGTCCATCGGTGTATGGCGTTTGATAGACTTAGTATCAGGAAATAAAGAAGCCTGAATTCGGGGATTGTCTTGTGGTTTATAATCCAACTTACGCTTCTTTTCTAGAATGGTTTCAAACCAAGAATGCGAGGAGTATCGAGGCGACTCACTAGGTGAAGGAGTAGCAGGAACTAGCGTTGTTGACTTTCGAACCTTGCTTTTCACAGTAACAGAGGCTCCCGGTGCAGAATAGGAACTACCAGGTCTGGAATCAAGTTTGGCCTGTAAGAACGCAATCTGCTTCCTGATCTGCTCCTGCTCGCGTCTTTCTGTCTGCGACCTGTGGGATGATGATTCCATCGCACAATGTAGCTGTCTTCACTTTGCGCTATGTAATGATGACTGGGCTTAAGATCCAATTTAGATTACTTGCAGAAAAACTAAATTGCTTACCTTGCAAAAGGGCTTCACCGTCCGACTGAAGAATTAGACTCTAGTTACACTTAATTGAGAAGCTATAACATACAACGGGACCGCGACGCGTTGATTGGGCTGCTGGAATCGCAATTCCCACGCTGCCTATTTAGAGGACCACAAAACTCCGATTGAAATCGATACCTCATGCCCGAACAAGGGCTGACAAAAACTGCACATCTGAGCTTCATATTGTTGTGAAAAATTCTAGAGCCCGACAATTGAGGTCTATATGACCTTTATTTCGTAAATGTTCCAAGAATGTGAATGAATGAAATTTATAGCCAGCCAACTTCAACCGCGGCATACGCCGGGACCAATGGGAGCAACGTCCCTCTCACTGGCAAGTGGCAGCATACCTTTGAGTTGCTCATCCATTTGCGGCTGTGCAATTTGCACATCTTATTCTTCCGATCCATCACCACCCACACGTTTATACTGCCGAGAGAGGATGACTCCTCCCCCTTCCTACCAGGCTGACCTTGATGCTTTCTGCCCTATAACAATGGGCACTCGGATTGTAGATCTTCGAACAAAGGCAGTAAATTTGGCTACTCGGCTTGGGTCCTTCACTCGATACATTGAAGCCGCTAGCGAGCTCCTCACCTGCAAGTTGCTCACCAGACATCAATTCCGACGAGAGTCGAAAAAGGTTAGGGCTGCAGTCTCCTTCCCACTCGCAGTTTTTCCATTCATGAATTGAATTCAATAGATCATTGCTTTAGTAGAGGTAGGTGAAACATTCTTGATCGTGTGCTCTTGATAAGAAACTACCCAAGACTGCCTATAAAACATTGACTTTTGCTGGAGTCAAAGTCTATTCGTTTTGTAGTTGTTCTGCTTTGATGGCACCCTACAAAACTGTGTACATAGAGCTTCTACACATGGTGCGAGATAACCAACAATACATAGATACCACTGTCCAAGGTTGGTGAGGCTATCCTCGTTTTTGTTTCGCTTACTAACAGCTGTCAGGGCGAGCCCACCGCCTTTTAATCCCCCTCTCTTCGCGATTTTACATACAGAGGGATGGAAAAGCACCGCCACCACAAACTCATCTGTCTCAGCAACGCGGCAAGGAACCCAAAAATATTGCACACCATACCCTATTTTCTCGCGAAACAGCGTCCTGCAGCATGCCTCGTGAGTACTCGAGTCACCAGCGCCAACCTATTTAATTTGTCTCAACTCTCACAGCGCCCTGTATCCCCGCATCAGCGTCCTCGCAGCTATCTCGGGAGTCGAGTGTCCGTCGCAACCCGAAGCCTCGACAACTTTGGGACCCTGAGGTCTTCAAGCAAGTCTTGCATAAGCGCCGTTCGCGGTCACTAAGCCTCAAAAAGGTGGCAGACCAGGAGAATATCACCCCTCCGACACACTTACTAGTGCGACCTATATCCCGGCGTTTTGGTATTTTTTGCACCGGTAAGAATTCAATGTACCGGTCGAAAGAAAGAATCGGCCGCCCGACCACCACACGGGCTTGGATCAATGAGTAAGAGTTTTGTGGGTGATATTGGGCATAGCTCGACCAGTTTGTGATGCACCAGGGTGCACCTTTACTTAATGTCCCAACCAATCCTTATTCAGGAAGGTCCAAACCGACCCTTGCTTGTCTGGAATCGGCACCCGTGCGCTGCTAGTTATTATTTATGTATAAATTTCGGGTGTCCAATAAACCCAATCTCTTCATTCTGAAGGTCAATTCTTTGAAAGGCCAACGCCTTGCATGGTGGCAAAATTTTGTGGCAGACTTAGCCGACTCAACCTAGGCTCACGTTTACATTTCCAAGAACCAACTCTTATGTTGGGCGCGGGTGGTAAGTTAGGAACACCTATCCCCCCCGCTCTCCCGCTAGTGTCATCATTTATTGCACCTGTTTACGAGTCCCATAAATATCTAATGGTAAGTTGGTATTAATGATTATACTTCGCACCGCCCCTTGTTGCACCTATTTCGTAATAGTGCGCACTCCGCGGATCGCTCCCCCGAGTCCATAGCAGCCCAGGAATATTCTATTCTTCAAACGATTGTGTGATGTGACTAGCCGAACTTGATTAATCGTGACGTGTGACTAACCTACGATGTCCTTGGCACTGTGGCAGGAGGGATACATTTTCTGTTCGCGAATGTTTTCATTTCAACGCTTTCGTCTCCTTAACAGGTTCAATGTGCGTCTCTTACATTAGGGACACACCCATCCATCACTAACCTCTCAGGAGAAACCATTATTCAAGCGCAGCCTAGCGCAGCACCTGTGCTGAACCATGCCTCCATTTGAACCCCTATGGCACCTTTATGGGCCCTGAAATACATCTACCCCTCTGAACTGGGATGGAGCTTGGGGCAGTCCTTTTATCCTTTCTAAAACCCCAAATAAAGTGCACAAGCATTTATTTGTCAATCCGCTATCTTTAAATCTCAAGGGGCCTGCCTGACGCTATTCGTTCAGCACGGCGAGATCCTAACGAGGTGGCGAACCCTGTGGCGTGAGGCCTGTTGAGGGGTTGTAACTACGTCAGATACACAGCAAACGCACAGGAATCATCACGACAACGAAATGTAACGAACCAATCAGCTCGGTAGAAGGCCTGTGGCTAATGTTGTAAGAGTCTGAAAGCGGCCTTCAAGATTGCAGGCCGATATATACCTACAAGCAGGTGAGCGACAGTACAAATATCTGGCTCTCGAAGCACCCCCCCTTAAACAAGAGACTTCCAAGTCAACCTCTGCGGGAACCCGTAATTATGTCCATCGCCAGAGACATCACCTTTACCTGGAGTGACCTCACTCGTGTGCGTGTTTTCAAGCTCACCGATCCTTAAATCAAACTCATTTACCGTCTTCAGGACACGAAAATATTGCTCTGCTTCGCGAGGCTCGGCGGCAGCGAACTCGTCTCCGAGCAACACCGTGTTGCATGGTCACACACATCCTTCCTTCTTTTGCAAATATCTAATACTACTGTGCAGGAAAGTGATCGACGCGGGAAAAGAAGGCAAGTATCCGCGGGTTGTGTGCGTGGTCTCTGCGAGATGATATGCTGACGGTAAACATCATAGGTGGTGTCACATCTTTCCATTATTCAGGACTCGTTGGCTTCGCCAATAGCGAAGTAAACGAAGGCATCGTCACAGGAACAAAGCATGCCATGGTGCCAGTAAGTGGACCAGGTCATTTGCATCTGTATTTTTGATGAAGTACTATACCCTAGGCTGGATCTTCTATCGAATTGCACGACGGCGAAGGCCTAGGTCCCTCTACTACTATTTGGACCGAGCCGACTGCAGACCCCAAATTGGGCACCACGATCCGAGCCGTAAACAAGACCGGAACCCCACAGGAAATCAGTGTTGGTGTGTCAATGTTTCTAATGTATCGCGACCCCTCACTCAAAATTGCCACTAGGATCCTTCAAATACAACGACAATGGCGTTGCCGACTATCAGCCTGCATTTGTGTGGAGGAAGGTTGGGTGAAGGCTGTTCCCTTTTTAAACGAGATCACTCAACTGAATAAACCGCAACCCAGCGACGGTCTTTCTGTCAAGGCTGACTTCCACCCTACCCTCGTTGCTTATGTTGGATTGGAATACACGCGTAAGTTCTTTGTTTGAAAATATACAGATCGCGCAACGACAGGGCACCACCATTATGATGCATTACAGAAAATCAGGCCATTACGGCTGAGCTCTCCGGGAGGGAAATCTGGATCCAGGATCTAACCAAGTTGCACGGTTGGTATACTCCATTGAAACTTTGGAAGGGCAGCTGATACTGTGATAATGCCAGAGAACTCGACGTTCAAATTGATCGAGACCGGTCAGGGCGAGTACAAGATTCTCCCCGCTGAGTGATTCAATTTATCTACTCTGCGTGGAAGGGGGTAGCTGACTAGCATTGATTAACAAGCGGTGCCAGTGCCGATGATCCATCTATTCCGTTCCTTGCAAGTTCCCCTGCGTCCTTCACTGCTACTGACAAGCCTTGGATACCTATGTTTTTATGAGTTTCTTGGAATATATCTATCCCTGCTTCGTAAATGGTTATCTCGGTAGTCCTTG
Organism: Phaeolepiota aurea; assembly: GCA_036937095.1. NCBI lineage: Eukaryota > Fungi > Basidiomycota > Agaricomycetes > Agaricales > Squamanitaceae > Phaeolepiota > Phaeolepiota aurea. The sequence continues at coordinate 26,986 of JASFDG010000072.1, forward strand.
CAACGGTGCGACCCATCGGAGGCCGGATGCTCCGAGAGCGTGAAATTTTAACATTTGCTGCAATCCAAGGAAACGCGTCTTCATTTATGAACGCTCCGTCTCCACACTCCCCTTACTCAAGAGGCCAGCCCTAATGTGTGCGTCCAGCTACACCAAAGCCTCTTGTAGCTCAAGGTTATATTCATGAATGATGCAGGAGATGATGTTGTGATGACTAGCCCCGCTGACCACCTCGCGAATATACGAATGCATATCCTACAACTATAACCATGTTTTCATTGGTTGGAAACTTTTTCAAACAGCCGCGCACACTTATGTTGCTGCAGATAGCCTTCACAAGAGTGCCGAGGGCGGGATGTGAGACGCTATCTAGTGGAAGATAGAGGCTAAATTCCATCATTGATCATTCCATCAAAGAGGCAAACACACCAGCGCCAGAACTCCCCCAACCATTGGCCCTTGAACTGGCTCTTGCAGACGGTCCTGGACAATAGATATCAATGGAAGTTAGATCATTATTTCGTCTACAATGCCCGTACTGTATATCCCCCACCCCGCCCCGTAACTTACTTATATAAACGGTCAAAATGACAGGCCACGAAGAAATTGCGCTTCAATATGAAGGCGAGTGTGATATAACATAAGCACCTCTGTTCATTTTGGAATAAGCCATCGCGGCGAGAACAGTAATTAGATTCCAGATACTCCACATGGGGAAACAAAACACACTAAGATCGCATCCGTTGTATAACTTTTTGGGCTGCAGGCGTGAACAGGCCAAAAGATTCGATCCTGGTGGTCACAGCCATCTAATGGGAGTTGGTTTTGTTGTGGTATGGAAAATAGTGAAATAGATTAGGTAGTAGAATTAGGGGTGGAATCGGGTACTATAAATGCCAAGTTGCTCATCTGCCGCCTTTTATAATTCCAGTTGGAAGAGGTCGTCACCACCTATCCAAGACTGGGAATGGCAAAGAAACGCAGCTGGGGCAGCCCCTTGGCGCGGGATTGGTCCCTTCTGTGCTTGTACAACACGGACGTAGAATGCGATCATTGTAGTATGAAATTCCTGTGGATGCGTACGGCACACCATTCCGATGTGGGATACAGTCTGTGAGGCAGAAAGGGACCTCCCTTGGGTTGGCTTGTTTCCAGAATGTACAGGTGGATCGGTAACAGTCTGCAACCGTAACACGCAGCTGCTATTTGCGATTTAGAGGGAACAAGAGCGCCAGTCGGGCGCGCTCCGTATTTGGTTTCAGCCTAGATATGCTGGAGTGCTCTCTGAACAGAACCAGACCGAATATATTAGTCGGTAAACATGCCACCCTGTTGTTCCACGTCGGATGTGGGTGGCCTTATGTGTGGCGACGTCACATCGCCCCCAGTCTCAACATGTTTAGTTCGTCTCTACTCGCGACATCGTTTCAAGGGTGAAACCGATTCTGCAGACACTGCATGAGAGCTCGAATCAACTTTTTGAAGGGCATTACTCAAAAGGTAAGGATTTCCGCAGAGCGTTTCAGGCGCAAGTGTCTGGAACGTTAGCCTAGATGCTAAAATTGTGATGAGATGTGGTCTCAAGTGCAGCCTGGGGTGACCGACTTTTGGAGGGGTCTGAATTCGGAAAAACCTGTTCCAAGTTGTTTTCTAACCAGCATACTAGTAGCTCGAGGTCATGCAACATACCTGCCCTGGATTTTCGACAGTAGGCGAAGGCGGTAGGCCGGTATACTCAAGGCTGGGAATTTAGAAGCTAATGGAAGAAAATAAATATCTTCTCCAGAGCGGGACGGAAAGAAAGCGAACATTCAGACAAATGCGCCATGTAGTAAAGGGAAGTATTGTGTTGGTTGAGAAGAAGGACGTGGAGGTGGAACTCACAATGTTTCGTGGTAGTTAATAAGTAGGTGTCTATGACGCAATCCACTGATTTTGTTACCTAATCAATGGGGAACGGGGAACAGTGAATGGGGGGTCTAGGCGTGCATGTTGTCTTCGACCAATGATGCCAGAACGCGTTCCAACAGTCAATGATCTACGGGTAAGTCTTCGTATACTCGGCGACCCCACAATAGCTTAATAACGCTTTGTGTCAGGTGAAATTATGTTATATCTGCAGGGAGGAGGAAAAGTATGAGAATAGTATGCCTTGGATTCATTTCAGGCCCTCCTTGGCCACTGATTTTACCCTCAGAAGGCTCTGGAGAACAAACGCGAGCTTGGACTCACCCTTGCAAATGCACACTTATAGCCCATGAAGCCTGCCTGCTCAAATGGATACAAACTTCTCAGGGAAGCTCATCGCGGGCCCCGAATGCGCTCAAGTGTCCACAATGCGGCTCACGTTACGAACTCGAGAGCAAAGACAGTGTCATCCTTCACCTGCTAACTGCTGGTAACAAGGCTCTGCAGAAAATGGGCCGATTATTTACGGTGCTGAGTGCAGCCTCGATAGTTGGCGTAGTTGGGACAGGTCAGGCAGTTGCGCACAGCTCGAAGCTACCAACTTATTTTGAATTAGGGGTATACATTGTTCTCACTGGATACGGTGCTTGGGCCGTGCATCAGTTCATTGGGAAAGAGTGAGTCTTCCTTGGTGTAAACAATCATCTTTCCTCTATTTACATTGCTATCATGGCAGAATGTTTGATGTTTTGCTCACAGATGACCCATCACATTGGCCATGGAATGCCTACTTTAATCTACCCCTGCTTCCAATCTCCCTCATTCTTTCACGCATCCAATCCAACACCCAAATTCCTCCAATCGTTCCCATCCTTCTCGTGTGGCCCCCTTCATCTCCTGTTGGCGAGCGCAACCGGCTATTGAATGAATACTGGCTGAAACCAGATAACGCGCGCAGCCTTTCTTTGACTGCTCATGCCCGATCGTGGCCCCCATCTCCTGTGGCCTTCGGGCTGTTCTTCCTCCCGTTCGTCCGAATACTCTACCGCAAACTCTACGACCATTTATATTTCAAGGTTCTCGGAACGCACCCAGCCATACCCCGCGGCAGACAAGGGCTTGGTCTACAACTTAATGAAGGGGCGTTTATGATCCGCATTCGTGCAAATATCGATGATGGTGCAGAGGGCGAGGCACTGGCAGAGCCACAATTACCTCAACCAGCTCTCGACGCTGCGGCTGAGGCCAACCAAGATCCAGAAGCAGCTGCAGTAGCTGCAGCTGAACAGCTCATAGAAATCAACGCGACCTCGCTTGGCCGCAAGATTGGAGGCGCCCTGCTGATCCCTGCCATCTCGAGCTTCATGGGCAGTATGCTTCTCCGTCTCTCGAAACATTCAGGGTTGTTGCGTATATTTCTCGCGATCAAACATCCATTATCAAGTAAGACTTTCTTGCCACCGCCTCTTGGCCCTTTTAGCTATCGCAAGTCATGGGAAGGTCTTGGACCGCTTCAACACATCAGTCTTGCATTACGACTTTCGGTGGCGTCGCTATGGCGGGGAACTAGGACGTGGGCAGAGAGTGATCCTGTATGGTATGTCATTATTTGCTTTCACAAACCTTCCTACTCACGGGAAACAATTAAGGTGGCGGAATACTATTGGGCTGGGGCTATTTATTGTGGTGAGCATGAGATAAACCAGTGTCTTCATATATACTTATACTAACCCATTCCCCATCACAGGTGAAAGATTGTACCCAGTTATTGCACCTATGGCTGACGAAACGCGAACTTGAATCACGACGAGTCAAAAATAGAGATTTCGAGGGCGTCGACATACGTGAACTCGATCTTATACCGACATTTGCTTCTTAATAAATACCTCTCAAAGTTGTATGAAATATGTTCATGGCGAGCAGCGTGCCCAACTCCATGACCCCAACGATCCTGCTTACACGCCTGCTCTTTTTAAGAGCCCTCGGAATACTCAGGGTTTACCATATGCATACAGTGTCCTCTATTGTTTCCCCGCGCTTATATTTGCAGAGGATGTAACAGTTAAACATGACTGGTGTCGAGTATCTGGTATTATTCTGGTTGAAGGGTGCTATGATGGGAGACCATGGGTTACTTTATATGCTGGAATCTTGGCAGGAAAAATCTTCACCAACGGCATCATCAAATGGATATGATACAGGGGTAGGTCCAAACAGATCACTCTACTTCTAACACAGTCCCGCGTTGCACGCTGCCCCAACCTATCACCCGAGACTTGATGAGTCTCATTGAAATGGAGCGATAAAGAGCTAACTAACCAACAAGCCGCCAATGTTTTTCGATACGCCGCGACAAAGCAACCTTCTCCCCGATTTCCGTGCACGCCGGCGACGTGAGCTGGATTTTCGCAAGGTCCGCTTTCACGCTGAGCACGCGTCCGCCCGTCGACGTTGAGCCGATGTTTATCAGTAATAGCTCGCTCTTTACTAGCTTCGAGACCTTTGTTTGCTTTTTATCCTCAGTCTTTACTCCAAGCAGGCGTCGGAGAAGGAACAAGCTGATTTCCAGCTCTGAACGAACACATCGGTCAGTGGTCAAAAAGCACGGGGCAGTGTGAATACAGACCGGTGTAAATCTTGGGCAGCTTTCCAACCTCTCCAAGTACTTGTCCCACGAGTCGATCCGCCCTGCAGAGTGTCGGATCGATTCTTGTTCCAACACCAATAAGGCCTCCGGGGACGGCGAATGAAAGGAGATTGTTTTCTGCATGCAGCGACATGATTCTGCTGAATATAGGTTTGCACATATTTCGGCCAGCGCTATCTTTTGTTACGATCCCAGGACGGATTTCGACTTCTTGCCCGAGACGCAGGACGCCCTTCAGGATTGAGCCACCAGCAACGCCACCCTTCAAGTCGTCAACTTCGGCACCTGGCTTATTGACGTCGAAGGATCGAATGACGATGAGGCGGGGATCAGAGAAAAAGTCCCGGACGGGAATGGGGATGCGTTTCACAATATACTCGTTGACAGCATCAATGTTGTATTTCAGCTGAGCTGAGATTGGGACAATGGGGGATGATTCTGCGACCGTGCCTATCACCAGACGTTAATTCGCCTCCAAAAAGTGTCATTAATATGGCCCACCTTTAACGAAAGCCGATATGCTCTTTTGGTGCTCCAAGGCTTGCGCCTCCTTGATGAGATCTACTTTGTTTTGCAGGATGATGATATGCTCGAGCTTCATGATCTCTACGGCGGCCAAATGTTCCGATGTCTGGGGTTGCGGACATGTTTCATTGCCGGCAATGAGCAGAAGGGCAGCGTCCATGACTGCCGCTCCATTCAACATCGTCGCCATCAGAATATCGTGGCCAGGGCAATCGACAAACGAAACATGGCGGATGAGCTTCATGCGATGGCCGCAACCCGGCCGTTCGCATGGTGGATTGTCTTCCTTGTCCGATCGGTACGAGCGGTAGCACCCCGGCCGTGGACAAGCCTCATTTTCGCATTTAAAGATCTTGCGTTGTTTTTTTTTAAAAAAAGTGATAAGATATCGATCAGGTTCACGAGTTGGTATGGGGACGCACTTTGGCATTTGCATATCCAAGCTTGATTGTGATATTGCGGACAAGCTCATTTTTGAATCGAACAGTCATCACCCCCGATATCGCTTTCACCACCGTTGATTTTCCGTGAGCGACATGGCCGATAGTGCCTGAACGTTTTGAGATCAGATTAAATGCAGATTCCATAGACACTGATCCCTACCTAGATTTATCGTAGCCTCAATTGCAGTAGGGTGAGCTATATTTTTGAGGGGGCTAGTGGGCTCACTTGTTTTGAAATAACCTCAGGAGACAAGGGGGTCAGTTTTGTGACATCAATCTCGACTTTCGGAACGGCTTCGAGGTCATCGTCCTCCTCACCCTCAGATTCTGAGTCTTCCTCTCGTTTCTGGTGTGTTTCGCCGCCTGGCATGGTTAATTTGCTAAGGTAGGTAGAGGGTTAGATCAAGCAAAACTTATTGTTGCAGATGACTCGTGCAAAGTTATGAAATATTACACAGGTCACGTGAAAGTAGGTAATTAATTAATTAAATTCAACTGGTTGTAACGTGGGCTTTTGTGGAGGGAAGAATATTCACAGCAGATGGGTGCAGCTGGCGGCCACTGGCAAGAGTGAAATCTTGTGTATTGTAGCTCTAAGTTGTTACACTCCCGATGCAGCTGGGATAACCGCTTGTTCATCTCTCCCTAGATCATGCTTTTAAGAACTTCATTTCCAACGACAATCATGGAATACGCACCCTCATAGAACTTTTCCAAGAACGTCCTCTGTGGCCTATGCTGCGGCTCCAGCAGAATCCCCATAACATGGTCAGGCTGTTTCCAACAGTTCATCGTTTCCTGGTAGTCCTGCCTCGCTTTGAGCAGTAGCACGTCAATCGCGCGTGGGTCCGTCACGTAGCGGTTGGTTTCGAATCGTTGGCGGATGGCATGCCTCACATATGCCGGAGAGACGTTCAGAGCGTAGAGACTGACGATTTCAGGAGCCTAGAAACAAACATACACACACCTCATGAGTAGTTAGTTGGTTGGTGTTCGAGCGCACTCACTGAGCGATACCAGTCTCGGTAGAGTTTGAGCGACCTCTGGCGCGCGTCCGAAAAGTCCACTGATGCACGGGTGGCTCTTGCCAGCCGGGCTGGTATTGTTGTCATCCTTCAGTGAATGAAAGCTAGCGCTTGACGTATATCGAAGCGTTTTTGGCTAAGACGGCGGACCCCGTGTGGATTGCTTGATGATCACATAAGCATCCCGATCTGGACGTTTGTGAGTTACGCCAAGTCCCTGTCCCCCTTCATCTTTCATTCTTATCCATTTCTCAAGCGATCATGGTTCGAGGCACAGGTAGGCCTTGCTTTGTGGTCATGGTAGGATGCACTCTGATCTCATGTTTTGGATAGGCAAATTCAAGCAGAAGCGTGGTGGTGGTCGCAATTTTAGGTTTGTCACAAATATGCTCACTGGTTGGGTGATCTTGAATAACGGTGGATATCTTATCAGTAAAAACATGACACTCGATGAGAATGGCACAGCTGTTGGCGACCGACCTACGCGAAGGTAGTTCGAGTTTATAATTTATTCCAGAAAACTTAAACATGACTCGCGCCAGAGGACACAGAGACGCCGAAGATGACTCGGATTCAGATGACGACGCGGAGGAAGAAGAAGAAGAAGAAGAAGAAGAAGAAGAAGAAGAAGAAGAATCTGAGGAGGAGGATGCGAATGCAACTCCTGTACAAGAGCTGAGTCGTGCAGAGCGAAAGGAACTGAAGAAGAAACAAGCAGCCGAGAAACAGAAAGCGGAAGAGGAGGATCCCGATCTCGTCAACCCTAATCATGTTGAGAAGAAGCTGAACATCTCTGACCTTGGAGCTCCTAGAGAGTTATCTCGACGAGAGAGGTACGTAGAGTGCAGCTCTCTGTCGATAATCCGTTTATACTTATTAAATCCGTCAGGGAGCAGAAGGAGAAGCAGGAGGCAAAGGATCGGTACTGGAAGGTAGGCAAAGCCCCTTGCCTGCGCACACCGTGACTCATCAAACAACACAAATAGCTACATGTTGCGGGCAAGACAGAGGAGGCGAAATCGGACTTATCTAGACTTGCCAAGATTCGTGCAGAGCGAGAGGCTGCTCAAGCGAAGAGGAAGGCTGAGGCCGAAGGTTGGTCATGTGTATAAAGCCCAAACCTAAGTACTGATTGTGGTGATAGCCAAAGCTGCTGAAGCCGAAGCCAAGAAGCAGGCTCAATTAAGCGCGAAACGCAAATAAGATGGGTATGTAGCTATAGATTCACCGACAATTGGCCTCCCATATTGTATGTTAAAGATTACAGGCCGTGATACTTCGCGCCACAATGTATACATGACCAGCGATATCTGGAACCAATAAGCCGCCACGGGCACATAAACGTATATTGAAGAGAAAGTATTACACAAAAGTAGAAGACCGGCGTGCAACAACATAGACATCAACACGGAGCGCTCTTTTTTAGTGGGGTCAAGAAGGGAACGATCAAAAAAGGAAAAAATTCAGCAGCATGGTCAGAAGAAAGGAATTTACTCGTAGGGAGGAGTCTGGGCCCTGTCCCTCTCTCTGTCTCTGTCCTCAGTATCTTTTTTGATCTCATCAATGGGTGGAGGGGTCCTGGCCCTGTCTCGTTCCCTATCGTCCCTGCGACGTTCCGGGGTGGGGCTCCTCCGTCTTTCTGGGCTCCTGCTCCTCCTCCTCCTATCACGATCACGGTCACGATCATACGGGGCATCCCTCCTGTCACGAGGATCGCGCTCTGGACGGCGGCGAGGGCTACGTGAGCGCTCACGATCACGGCTAGACCTATGAGGCGGAGAGGCACGCCGTTCATAGCGCCAAACAGAGGACGGGGGGTTTTTGGCCCACTAGAGATAAGGTCAACAGTGAACGAAAACAGTCGTGAATGGAGTTAGACCCGAACCTGGATGCTCAGATGTGACCCTTCAAAGTACCGGCCATGCCTGAAAATATGTCAAGAGCATGTCATGGGAGTGCTGATGGGATACTGACATATCAGAATAAGCATCTTCTGCATCGCGCTGGCTGCGAAACTCCACAAAAGCATAACTACGATATGTGTTCGGGAATTCGTTGAGCGATCGAGCTTTTCGACGGGGTGAAATCGATGAAAATTGCGGCACGAGGAACAACATTCGCGAGCAAAGATAGTATGTTCGACGCCAACGACGCGGCTCGCGTTTCATGGTGCATGTGGATGGCTTCAGCCAACCAGGGGTAGGACGTTCGTCTCATTGCGACTTCGACTAGGCGGCAAATGTAGATATATTAGAGAGATTACTTACGGGTTGGTGCTGGCGTGAGGATTGCGCGGCGCGGGGACATCGCAACGAACCAAAGGGCCGTACCTAATAATTGAGAGTAGAAAAAAGAACTATTTAATGTTCTGAAGACACACAATATATTTTTGTAACTTACCGCTCGAATTCATAGGCCAAGTCGCGAGCGCGAGTGGCGGGATGGAAACCACTAACAAAGAGAATGCGAGGCATGGGGAACTGAGGAACGGCTAAGTTGTTGGGAGGAAGAAACAACTGCGAAAAAGTTTGGCCTGTTGTTGCTTGTCTTTGTTTGAATTGTGGCGTAATTCCTTTTACGGACACTTGCTTTTGCTTGTCAAATTTGTTCCGTAGACGGTTGTCAATCGCGAGGCGGCCAGGTAAGCCACATTGTTATCGAGATAGAAACCTACATAAACGTTATATAGATGCCATTCGCGTATGCGGGGCATATTTCGTATCGGAAAGCATGTCCAGCCAAGATTTCATCCGGAACCACCATCCCGCGCAACAAGGGACATTTTTCGCCCAGCACGTATCGTACCCTTTCATGACATCGTGAACACTGCGGCGACAAACAGAGTTCGGTCATTACTACAAGCTTTGCGCTCAAAACACTATTTCAAGCTCTCAGAGGCTTTCGCGGAGTCAGGGATTCCCGTCAATGAGTACAGGAAATGGAAACCAGTCATCTACACGAATGACCTTTCGGCGTCCCATTCCATCATTGAAAAGCAAGGGTTCCGTGTTAATTCAAGTTCAGACGATCGAAAGCCCCTCCTGCCAACCTGGGTGCTGCTCTACATAGTTGCATACCATGTCCACACGCATAGCCATGCCCGTGGGCCATTGGAGGACCTTGTGTTCTCTCATTTGCAACACCTGCCCGTAGAGTCGCAAGGCACACTGCTACTCCTTGCTACTGCTCACTTTGCGCGCCTAGACCTGTTGTTGCCGCTGCGCCGCACAGTTCGGTCATTTCTCAACATCGCCTTGGAAGATCCAGCTCTTCAATTCAACCAGATGTTGCAGCTAGTGGCATCTGTGCCCAACAATTCCATCGAAAGTGCCAACTTGGTTGTGGCTCTTCTGTATGCGATGAAATCCCGACAACTCGAGCTCTCCTCGGCCACCTATACTATCTTGCTGAATGATCGTTTCGTCACGCTGCAATTGACGAAGAAGTTGCGGACGGAGATGATGTCATTGGGGTATGTCCCAACCGCCCAGCAACTCGAAGCATACCTCCGGATTTTTGCCAAGGGTGGGGCTATACACAACGCGAAACGGTACTATGAAGCCATCACCCATTCCGTTAATGTCGGTGAAGCGGTCCCTGATGAAAAATCGATGCATCCTAACCATCGGGCTGATACCCTAATGCTTTTGGGGCACGAGGATAGGGCCTCTGCCTTTAACTTCATGAAAGAACTCTACAACTCCAAAGAGGAAAGGAGAGAAACTCGGATTGGCATCATCACCACTAGCAATTCCACAAAATCACCTGCTACTTTACCCCGCCATAGCCCTACCAAGGGAACGTCCGCGCCAAGTGTCTTCGATTATTCTACAGCTTTGCTGGTCGCATCGCGTGATGGGTCAACATCCGCTGATCGGTTGCTGCAGCTGTTTAACAACATGCCGGTCAGACCCACAATCGTATCCCATACCATCCTCCTCAAGGCCCTCCTTTTTCGTAAAGATTTTGGAAGAGCAGAGATCTATTGGAATAAACTTCTGTCAACGGGCCTCAGAATTGATGCAACTGCGTTGAAAACTGGGCTTATCATCCTAACCCGGCTGGGAAAACCTCAAGCAGCATTCGAGTTATTGGAAGATTTTGTGGGGCGTGGAACGCGTGGCTCGCTTGGCTTATCCTTGCGTGGCTTGGGGCATCCAACTATCGTGACCATCAACGAATTCATGGTCGCATTGAATCGAATTGGTCGTCCTGATATTAGCTTCAAGCTGTGGCAATACATGAGCGAGTTGTACGATGTGTATCCCAACTCAGTTTCACTAAACATCATTTTGCAATCCGCCCGGCTAGCATGCAAATTGGACGACTCGTTGTCTGGGGCCCTTGCAAGACTGTCTTTTGGGAATCCATTTCGGAAGAAAGAAGAACCCACCTCTACGTCAAAGGCTGATATCGTGAAGTCGATCAAGACTGCCATAGGCTTCAAAGGCGCGAACGGCAAATATAACTCTGCGCGGTGGAATAATTTGGCCCCTTTCGACGCAGCCCGCCTCATCTTTCACAGGGTTATCTTTGGCCACGACTCGTATGAAAGCCTGGTCAACGTTTCTCTACCTGCAACGGCGATACGCTCCTCCGAAGACGACAACATGCACCCATTCTCGCTCACACTCCCCAAAATATCCTATATCAAACCAGATTTCTTCCCGTCAGAGGGCGTACTCCTCCCATCTGGGCACCGACACTACCCCCAAATCGTTGTCACTAACACAATCTGCCTTCAGTACATTTCACTGCTCGGTAGCAACGGCCATGCTGAAGAAATTTCGCTCGTCCTCGCGTGGATGCGCAAGCTAGGTGTTAAGCCGTCCAAGACGACTTTGGGGCTCGCGTTGGTGTTTTGGTCGGAGGTCAGTGTCCATTCGCCGTTGGTTGGGCACTGGGTGGGAGGACCTGGGGAAGATAATTATACGAAGCTCGTGGAATGGGTTAAGGACTGGGTGGGTGAGGAGCGGCTGCCAACAGAGACCGAAATGATTAAGTCCCAAGACGTTGCGAACGCGATGAAGCTTAGAAGTAGGCAGTAAAGTGTTTATAAGTAGACTCGTCGGAGGAGGCTTACCCGGGCCCCAGAATAATCAATAATTGTTTTAAATTTGCAGCATGTACGTATGCCTATCATCATCCTAAGAGAATCCAGCGATGAAGATTGAGTGCTGAGCCGTGCAAGACAGCGGCATCGTGATTGAGCTATCCTCATTACACGTTATATCTTTTACACCTCATGAGGAAGTTGCCATAGCCGCCCAACAAGTGCCCATCAATTGTTTTTCTGAAGTATGATTCGCACAAAAACGTTATATCGACCACTCATTCAACAGTTTCTATGGTTGAGCAGTCGGACGTTCAATCTCTTTGCACAGTGCGAAAACTACTAGTAGGGCACCAGCAATGGGTCAGACTTATATACACGCAACCACATGGCAGGCGTTGGCAACTAGTACTCACTGTTAGCCAACATAAGAAGACGTTTGACAACTTGAAGGGGATCTTCCAGATGGAATCATCTCAAGCGCATTCCAGAGTCACTCAATCATGAAAGCTTGAGCATGGATTATGTTGACCTGGTGTCACATGGCCCTCAGGTAGCATCATAGCTTGTTCGACTGTTCGACACCCCAAGTTGACGGAGCGGGACCTGGCCCCAATCCATCGCTCACAAAGCTCGGGCTTCAAATCCATTTCACACCTCCTTTCACAGAGAGCTGGGCACCGATGAACCCCAGCGGGACATGGAACTAGACGGTAGAACGTTTAATGAAATGGGGAACTATCGGGTACAGTTAATTTATTCGCTTGAGCAACTTCTCCGAGGGAAAGTAGGTCAACAAGTATCGAACACGAGTTGCTTGATTCACGCTGTCGTGTCAAGACAAATTTACATTGATCATGCAGCAATGAACGTCGACCACCAAGAACAGATGGGGGATTGTAGTCACATCGCTAGTCTCTCTATATGGTAAAACCTGATGGCTCCAGCGAGGCAATCCATTCAATTGCCCATCTTTCACAGATCCAAAACGGCAATTATCACCGCAACCCTTTTGTTCTAGCTCTAGCGCTCACCCCCCCCCCGCACACAATCGACATCTCCCGAGCATGACGGCTACCTTACTAGTATACCGGCACGGTGAGACCTGCAAATGAAGCCTCTCATGTATGTCACATTGCTGTACCTGCACGGCCTTTGGGTCAATTGCCTGAAACAATTCTTTTGAGGTACCAGCCCTACCCCTACATTTCTGGGTCGTGTTATGGCACGCCTCCGCTCGACACTCGATGGGGGTGGATTTGTCCCATCCCGGGAAGAGACCATCTATCCAAATTCGGGCGTCCTCTGCTATAAAATCTGGGGGGAGACATCGATCTTTCCTCAGCATCTGCTTCTTCAGCAAAAGCTCTTCAGTGAGTACTACCTCATCAACTTCTGCATACGCTATACAGTGATTTACGCCTCGCTTTACAGGAATTGTCCTCTTCGAAACCCATTTGGTAAGGATGACCTCTTGATCTCAGTAGGGTGTTGGCTAATATTCTCCCCTTGCAGTCACAATGAGATTCGCCCACTCTCTAATTGCTCTCGCAGTTTCCCTCATTGCCACAACATTAGCCGCCCCTGTTGACGGTCCCGTCAGCCTTGGACGCAGACAAGGTGGTATTGGTGGCGGCGGTGGTGGCGGCTCTGGTGGAGGTGGAGGCGGTGGTGGCGGCAGCAATGGCGGTTCCGGATCCGGCAGTGGCAGTGGCAGTGGCAGTGGGTCAGGCGGAGGCGTAGGCGCTGGTGGATTTGGCCCCTTCGGCTTCGGCGGCTTTGGTGGCGGAGGCGGAGGTGGTGGTGGAGGCGGAGGTGGTGGCGGCGGCAGCAACGGCGGCTCCGGATCTGGCAGTGGCAGCGGCTCTGGCTCTGGCTCTGGCTCTGGCTCAGGCGGAGGTGTTGGTGGCTTCCCTGGCTTCGGTGGCATTGGTGGTGGTGGCGGCGGTGGCTCTGGCGGAGGAGGCGGTGGCGGCGGTGGCAGCAATGGTGGCTCAGGCTCCGGCTCCGGTAGTGGCAGTGGCTCAGGCAGTGGCTCCGGTGGAGGTAGTGGTGGTTACGGTGGCTTCATTGGCGGTGGCGGCGGTGGCGGCGGTGGAGGTGGTGGAGGTGGTGGAGGTGGTGGCAGCAACGGCGGCTCAGGATTTGGGAGTGGCGCCGGCTTTGGTGGTGGATTCGGCAGCGGCGCCGGCGTCTCCATCTAAGCTTGTCTCTCTCATTCAACACTCTTTTGGACACTTTTTCGCTCAGCTTTCACCATGCTCTACAATATTTTCATGTAAATTGGACAAATATCATAAGGAAGTTACCCTTGGGCCTTAGATTTTGTGTGTTCCATTTCTTAAGAGCTGGTTGTGGCCACGCAGCCAAACTTATGATCAGGGTTGTATCCCCCAGGATCAGCTGTTTTTGAACTTGCCCATTGCACATGATCTGGCCTTCAAGGGGCAGAGCTGATAACTCTAAAGAGAATGGGTTTTGAAGCTGAAGCTTGAAGAGCTGTGCAGAGTGTCCAGAAATTTCCAACATCTGCGAAGATTTCAGATTTCAGTCCCAAATCAGAGAATAACTTCCTTCTTGAGTGCACCAAGCAGTATCTGTAACACCAAGATGTTGAGGCCAGCCCCTGTTATTTCTCATTGTGCCTAGGCAATAGTGGAATGTGTTGTACTACTAGTCAAGGGCAAAGGTATACAAATAATGATGGCCCAATTATTTTCAGCAAGCAGTCAGGCAACAGCATTTTTTGCCCTTGCTAGTGTTAAGAACCACGACACGTCACGGGACTAAATGATCACGTGAGAGGTGTTATGGATTAGAGACGTCAGCCTCAGCTTATGTGCTGTGCCCCTGGCTAGGTTGGGTCTCTGTATTTGGCAAATGAGGTCGGAGTGTAGCTTTGCTCCAAGGACTAAGCCTGGTAGCAAGAGCGAAGGGATAGGTTGACCACTAGGGCAGACGAGTGAGAACGATGAGACTGAACAAGTACGTACAGTCTGAAGATCGATCAGAGTCAAGTACCTTAGGACTGAAGTCCTTTGGTGAGGGTGGGTCAGAGTGAGAACACACTGAGGGACTAAGAGAGAATGGGGGGGAAACTTAGTTGATATTCGAACTCCAGAATACAGTATAGAAATCATGCTACTTATATACAGAGTCCGGAGACAAGGAAGAGACCAATGTGGACCATATGAATTGCCTAGTCATCTGGAAACAACAGGGGAAGATTATCGACTGGTCTAGAGCAGGAATGAAGAGGGCAGATCAAGGGGATGGAGTGGGGTGGGAATGATGAGGATGAAACGGGGTACGTCTGAGGCGCGGGATTGGGGTTGGGGTGTGAATGGAATGAATGAAGGTCAGGTGACAACCCATAACCAGCATTGGTTCAGGCTGAATCGGAGTGAAGGGTCAGAGTATAAATTGGGATATGACAGTATCCCCCCCTTAGGGCCTGAACCCATGAGGGCCTAGGGGTTGAGTTGCATGATTTGCTGAGTTTGAATGTCACATTGTTGATATGCATTTGGCATATGTTGATGTCTGAATTTTCTAAGTCTTCAATCTTTACCACATCAACATCGCTCCCAACATGCCCACCATTGCTGAACTCCTGGAACATAAGAAGAATGAAGATGCGGAGCATGAGCATAGGGATGCCGAGTTCACAGCAACTCTGGTGGCAGCTAAGGAGGAAGAGTGTAAGAGATGGGAGGACGAGGAGCAGCAGAGGAAGAAGGAGGAGGAAGCCAGGGCCCAGGTGAAAGTAGTCCAGTAGTCACCAGAAGACCACACTGACATTAGTTGTCAGGCCAAGTGTGAACACAAGGCAGCGGTGAAGGCCCAGGCAAAGGAAGAGGCGGCCAGGAAGAAGGCCGAGGCAGTGGCAATGAAGGCCGCCAAGTCGAAGGGAAAATGAAAGGCCATGTCCCCAAGTGTCACGGATTGTGACAAGGTCAAGGAAGTGGCAGCACCACCCAAGAAGAGGGCGCGTCAAGGTGGCAACATGGTGGTGTGGGGTGAAGGGCCCTGCAATAGGTGTAGGCAGCTGCGCAAGGAGTGCAGCCCGCAGGAGAAATGAGTTCACAGTCCATTATCCTGACTGTTAAGGCTAATGGGTTGACAGAGACATTAAGAATAACATGGTGTGTGCCCAGTGTGTGCGTAGCTGGCTCGCATGTAGATGGGGTGCGACCGGCATGACCCTTAGTCATACGGGGTCAATGTACAACCCAAAGGCCGCAGGGCCTTCAAAACGCACACCCAAGTCTAGCACGACCGTTATTGACAATGATGACAATGATGATGACAAGGAGGAGGTGAAGCCAGCCTGGCAAGGCTGGCTGGAAGAGGGGGTCAAGATGATTGCAGAGACGATTGGCTGCCTCCAGAGGATGGAGGATCGATTCACCATGATCGACCACCAGCTCAATGGGCTCAACACATCCATGTATCGCACAGCTAACACCTGGAATGCAATAAACAAGTGGAGCAAGCTGCAAGCGTGGATCAAAATGGGGTTGAGGGGGGTGTCCCTCAATGAGATGTTAGACCAAATGCAGGGCAGAACACTCCACTGCGGAGACCGAGTGGAGGTGGGTGTTTAGGCCGATGGGCTCGACCAGGAAGAGGAAGAGCCTCTCTTCCTGGAGAGTATGGAGACCACAGAGGAGGGAGAGCGAGGGGGCGATGAGGCAGCGGATGGTGGGGAGGTCAGGGAGGAGTTCCAGACCTTCCAGTAGAATATACTCGCCTGTAGATATATTTTTGTCAATATTGTAATTTGAGTCCGAATGGAAATGAATCGGAGTGAGATGAAATGAAGAAGAAAGGGAAAAGGACAAGTAAACAAGGGAAGGTGCTGAGCCTAGGAGTAGGGGTGAACAAATGAGTCGGAATGAAATGGAGTGAAGAAACAGAGACAAGATTGATACAAATTCAAAGTTGAAACCGAATGAAACAGAATGTGATCAGAGGGTCAAGAGGGGTCCAGGTTTGTCAGGATATGTGGAGTGAAAGTTGGTGACTAGCTCAGATGCATTACCAAGTTCATCTGCAGAGAGCCAGGTGTATTCTTCATTAGTACCTTCATAGCCAGACCAGCAGATGTAGTACAAGAGCTTGCAGCATTGGCATTGGTCTATCTTGGAGTCAAGTACTTCAGCAATTTTGAATTCTAACTCACCATCAACTTCTATGGGAGGAGGCGGGTTTTCTGAGCAATTTGGAATGGTGTTTGGAGTGTGAGGTTTAAGCATAGAGATGTGAAATATGGGGTGAACAGATTTGAGGGGTTGAGGAAGTCGGAGTGTGAAGGAATGACTGCCAGCCTGGGGGATGATGTCAAATGGACCGAGGTACTTTTCAGCGAGCTTCTTAGAGGGGCACATAGTTCTGAAGAACTGTGCTTTAATGAAGGCTTGCTGTTCTACTTTGAAGTTAGGAGCTGTAGAGCAGCATGCATCAGTGGGGCCTTGATACCACTTCTGAGCTGAGGCCATCATGTTCTTGAGTTTCTGGTATAGCTCTTGAAGGTCAACAATGAAGTCTTTTGCTTGGGCTGAGGTGAGGTCAGCTTTGGAGTGAATGGTGATATTTGGATTGTAGCCTTTGTTGGCAAAAAATAGTAAGATGCCAGTGGTAGCCGAAGGAGCATTGTTGTAGGTGAATTCCATGAGCAGGAGGAGAATATGCCAATTGTCTTGCTGATAGTTGGTGTATACCCGGAGATACTGTTCCAAGGTTTGATTGAGTTATTCAGTCTGACCATCACCTTCGGGGTAATAACCGGAGGTGAAGTAGAGCATCATATCAAGGGCTTTACCTAGAGAATGGAAGAAGTGGGATACAAATTCAGAGCCTCGGTCTGAAGTGACGTGCAAGGGAACTCTGTGTTTGGAGAAGACATAAATAATGAAGAGTTGGGCAAGTTCTGCGGAGGTGATTATAACATTGCATAGAATGAAGATGCCTTGCTTTGAGAGTCGGTCCACAATGACTAGGATAGCGTCAAAACCATTGGAGTCGGGAAGCTTCTTGATAAAGTCCATTAAGATTGAATTCCACAGTTGGTCTGGAACGGGAAGTTGCTTGAGATAGTCATAAGGCCTGTGGCATTGAGACTTGGACTGTTTGCAGGTGGTGCAGGAATTGCAATACTCTTTTACAAAGGTGCAGAGTGCTGGCCAGACATATTCTTCTCAGATTAGCAAGATGGTCTTATTCTGGCCTTGGTGGCTGGAAAGGATGTGATTGTGCTTGTGTCTAAGGATGCAAAGTTGGAGATCATTGTAGTTGGGCATATAGATGTGAGTATCCATGTATAGGAACCCATCTTGGTCGAGGGTCCATCGAGGGGAGAGGTTGTTGAGTTGGATCTTGGCAAGATTGTCATGGGGGTAGGCTTCTTTGATGTCTCAAAGGAGTCTTTCTTTGTCCATGATCACTGAGCCTTGGAGCACTGGAATGATAAGGGCTGAAGCTCGGAGTGAAGTGATGAGTTGGTCTTGATTAAAAACCGGTCTGAAGTTGTGCGGGTTGACTTTTGCATAGTCGCTATTCCCCCCTTTAGGATAGATGTCCTATCATCTAGACAGAGTGTTGGGTTTCATACCTAGCTTCCCAGGATGGAAGCATATAACAAGATTGAATTGGGAGAGGAATTTGGACCAGCGTGCTTGTCGGCATGTAAGAAGTTTTGTGGTAGCGAAGTATTCAAGGTTCTTGTGGTTGGTCATGACATCAATTGGAATGCCGGAGCCTTCCAAGTAGTGGTGCCAGACACAGAATGCTTTGAAAATAGCCAGTAGCTCCTTGTCATACATGTCATAGTTGAGTTCAGGTGGAGTGAATGTCCAGGAGTGGAAAGCAATGGGGTGAATATCACCATCTGGAGAGATGATCGAGAGGATGGTGCCCAGAGCATAATCAGAGGTGTCAGTCTCAACCACTATTTGTAAGTCCAGAATCCAGTGGGTCAAGATCAGAGCTTGAGTGAATGCTTCCTTCAATAAGTTGAAAGCAGTTCTGCAGGAGTCGGAAAAGTTCAAGGTAGTTGTCTTGTGAGTAAGATGAGTCAAAGGGACAATGATGTTGGAGTAATTGCAAATGAAACAATGGTAGAAGTTTGCGAAACCGAGGAAAGACTGAATGTCTTTTACATTCTGAGGTTCAGGCCAGGCTTGAATAGTCTTGACCTTGTCTTGAGCTATGGTGAGTCTGTTCGGAGAGAGGATATAACCCAGGTATTCGATGGAGTTGGAATGAAATTCGCATTTATCAGCACATGCATACAGGCTGTGTTGACGTAGTCGATGAAGGACTTCCTTGACATGTTTCTTATATTGAGATATATCGTTGGAGTAGATTAGGATGTCATCGAGGTACACAATGATGCATACATCCAAGAGGTTGGCAAAAATCTCATTCATAAAACATTGAAAAGCCGTGGGGGCATTGGACAGGCCAAACAGCATGATGAGCCACTCAAATGAGCCATAGCGAGTTCTGAAAGCGGTTTTCCACTCATCACCTTCAGCAATGCAGACGAGGTGATATGCATGACAGAGGTCAATCTTGGTATAGAGGCAAGCCTTGTGCAGGCTGCCAAGGAGATCGGAGATGAGGGGTAGGGGGTAATGGTCCTTCTTGGAGAGTTTGTTCAGGCTGCAATAATCAATGCAGAGTTGGAGTGAACCGTCTTTCTTGCAAGTGAAGAGGACCGGAGTGCCATGAGGGGACTGCATAGGGCGGATGAATCCAATGGAGACATGTTCTTCAATGAAGTCTTGGAGTGAACCCAGTTTGGACTGTGAAAGGGAGTAGATGGGGCCTATCAGAGGAGTTGCCCCCTCTTCAAGGTTGATTTTGAGATCATAAGGACAGTGGGGTGCAAGAGTGTCAGCCTTAGCTTTGCTGAATACATCTGCAAATTTGTGATAGTCTTTAGGGATGCCAGACAGGTCAATGGACTCTTCTGCAACAGCAGAGGATCAGGCTGAAGCCTGAGGCAGAGTCAAATGGATGCGGAAGGTCTCAGAACCAGGGAGCTTGGATGCACACATAAAAGCGGCAGCATTGATTAGAGATACCTTGGGCGCAGTCAAAGTTTGCACAGGCTATACTGAGGTAGCATGGGCCAAAGGTGCATGCGGGGTCAAGGTTCCCAAGAGAGTGGGACGGAAAGTGCAACTACCCAATACCCAGTCAATCAACGGATTGTAGCAGGTAAGCCAGTTATGTCCTAGAACCACGGAACAAGAGGAATCAAGCCTAGTTATATAAAAGTTGAGGTCAAGTGTTTCACCAGTTGGAAAGCAAACAGGAATGTCAATGGTTTCAGTGATATAGCTGTGAGAGGTGCCATCGAGGAGCAAAAGCTCAACAGGCGGAATCAAATCGGGGTGAAGACCATGTTTTGAAATGAAATCGGAGTCAAGGAGAGCAAGGAATGGAGCGAGGGAATCAGAGAGATGGATCGAAGTCAAGGGGATGCGAGTCGAAGTCGGATCTGAAAGAGCGGACACATTGAGGCGAGCTGTCTCCTTATGTGCACAGGCAGAGCCAATGCAGCCCTCAGTCTGTGCAGAGACCTGAGGGCTGCTCTCTATTTTTTTGACTCCTCATTGGAAGTTGAGGCTGTAGGGCTTACCACCTTAGTGGCACGTGCCTTCGCAGCCTTAGAGCAGTCCTTGGCCACATGCCCAGAGAGACTGCAAAATATGCAGAGGTTGTTGTCGAACTGGCATTGCTGCTCGGTCACAGTTAGTTTGCCATCCTTACCCAGCTTATCGGTGAGGTCAGGACCCTTGCTTTTATCACTAGAGGATGTTGAGGATGAGCCTGATTTTAAAGCAGACTGCTTGGTTTTGTTGTTGGAGCTGGACTGCTTCGATTTGTCCTTGTCCTTGTAGCTGTTGCTGTCGGACTTGCCAGACAACTGTTTATCAGAGGAGGAGGACTTGGATTTGTCGGTTTTGCCAGCTTGCTTTTCAGCCCGAGATTTCTCTCGAGACCATTCCCAGTAATAGGCATCAATTGCTTGTGCGGCCACCCGAGTGGCTGCTAAGGTCTTGGGTTTAGCATTTAGGGCCATGATGTCCTTGATGCGGTCTAGAAGACCTTGATAGTAGTGGTGTCAGAGAGCACTATCACCCCAAGAGACGAGTGTGGTGAGATGGTTGAACTCGGTGTTGAATTTGACAATGTGATGACCATCCTTCATATGGAGTGCCATGAGATCGTCTTCAGCATCACCAGAAGGATCGACTGGACCAAAGTTCGATTTGAGTTCCTGGACAAAACTGGTCCAAGATCTTGCCCAAATGGGCATGGAGTTCGAAAGGAGTTGAGGCTCGAACCATTTGAGGGTGGTACTCTTGAGGAAAGACAGAGTGTAGGTGACCCTATCTTCATCGATCTCGAAGTCCGCAGAGCAAGCTTTGAAAGTGAGCTGACATAGGATGAGGAATGTGTTGAGTTTCTTTGGGTCGGAACCATCGAAAGGATTGGGGTCTCAAGTTTTGGTATGGCATGAGCCGCCTGAATGCTTGCTGCCCATGGACTGAGCTAGAGCGAGCAGGATGTCATTGAGGGATGGATCGTGAACTAAAGGATCAGAGTCAGAAACGTCGGAGTCATTATCACCTTCAACATTGGGGTGCCCATCATCAGGAGGACCACCACCAGGAGGACCACCACCTTTGCCACCTTCACCACCATCATCACCTCCTTCTGGGGTTCTGCTGATGGGAATTTTGGAAGAGAGTCGAGAGGGTGTTTTGGAGATGGGAGTGAGTCGGCCTGAAAAAAGGATAGATGACGAAGATTTGGAAGGGTTCGAAAGTCAGGATCCGCTTGCCATTTTCTTGGCTTACACTGCTAGTCATTCGGAGGTATGAGCTGCAGTATGGGACATAAGTTGTAAGTTGATATGGAGAGTAATATGGAGTCAAGCCAGGTGGGAGTTCGAATATACTGTTAAGAACCATGACACATCATGGGACTAAATGATCATGTGAGAGGTGTTACAGATTAGAGACGTCAGCCTCAGCTTATGTGCTGTGCCCCTGGCTAGGTTGGGTCTCTGTATTTGGCAAATGAGATCAGAGTGTAGCCTTGCTCCAGGGACTAAGCCTGGTAGCGAGAGCAAAGAGATAGGTCGACCACTAGGGCAGACGAGTGAGAACAATGAGACCGAACAAGTACGTATAGTCTGAAGATCGATCGGAGTCAAGTACCTTAGGACTGAAGTCCTTCGGTGAGGGTGGGTCAGAGTGAGAATGCACTGAGGGACTAAGAGAGAATGGGGAGAGAACTTAGTCAATATTCAAACTGAGGAATACAGTGTGGAAATCGTACTACTTATATATGGAGTCCGGAGTCAAGGAAAGAGACCGATGGGGACCATAAGGGTTGTCTCATCATCTGGGAACAATGGGGGAAGGTCGTCAACCAGTCTAGAGCAGGAATGAAGGGGGCGGATCAAAGGGACAGAGTGGGGCGGAAATAATGAGGATGAAATGGGGTACGTCCAAGGCATGGGATTGGGATCGGGGTGTGAATGGAGTGAACGAAGGTCAGATGATAACCCGTGACCAGGCTTGGTTCGGGCTGAATCGGGGTGAAAGGTCGGAGTGTGACTTGGGATATGACAAAGTCTAGAAGTATAGATAACTATTATACTTTTAATATTTTGGGCTCTCTACCTAGGCAAAAATGTACTAGAATATATTGGCTACATTACAATGTATTTTCTCCATTTATCTTATTAAAATGCCAATAAAAAGGTTCTTTACATTTAGTCCCAATAATTATAGTGATTACATTAAATTATACTAAATTTATTCAATCTGCTTTTTTAGTAATATTCCTCACCTTTCTGGCAGCTTCCACTGCCTCCTGTTTCTATACCTTCAAGCTGTTAGTACTATTTGTGTTGGGTCCAAGGTCACTTACCTTGGCAGCCTCCCACTCTTTGCACTCCATGCACTCCCACTCCTCATTCTCCTGCTGCTCCTACAACTCCAACTCCACTCCCATTTGTAGTCCTTGAGGATCCTCTTCATTTTAGTGGTAGTAGGCATGTTGTTATTGCATTTGGATAGAAGCAAAAGTTGAATGATCAACCACACAGGACCTCATCAAATTTTATATCCATATAAACTCCATTCTCATGCCACCCATCATGTGTCCTATAACCTTCATGGGGTGAAGGCCCTAAGAGGGGAATACTGTCATATCCCCAAGTCCAAGCTGCCTTCATGCCATCATCCCATTCTCATTCCATTCCAATCTCAGATCCATGATCTGTACTCATATTACATATGATTTCCCTCTCCATTATGATCTCCATTCCACATAGCCCATAGCTAAGGCCAAGACTGGATCTCTATTCCATCTCCATTCCAGTCTCCATTCCATTACCATCCTGGTGACTCCTTTGTAGTCATAGCTGTGCACTCTGGTCTTATTAGACTCCTGGACTATAGTATAAATAGGACTACAATTTGTATGTAGTACCTCAGTTCAAATATTGAATAAGTCCTCCCTTGCATACTCCCTCATCTAAGTTCTCTCATCCCTGTTTCACTCCACTCTCAGCTTCATGCCAACTCTAACCTCTCATCTTAGGACTTCAGTCCTTAACCTTTAACCTGTGGATTCACATCCTAGTCATCCCATTCACCAGTCCATAGGACTGGTCATCTTAGATCACTCTCATCATCAGACTTGACTCTGAGACACTCTGGTATTCTGTTCATTCATTCCATTCTGTAAATAACAAGACAGGAATCAGGCTAGGGGCATAGCATATAAGCTGAGGCCAAAGTCTTGTACCAACCTGGGGCCTCATGATCATTTAGTCACGTGACCTCACACCATACTTAACAAAGTCAATGAATGGGCAGTACCTACAGGGGCTACTCTGAGATACAGATGATATGGTTGCCATTTGGATCTAAACCATACAGATTATAAAATTAATATTATGGGGTATTATTATTGAAGGCTTTTGCCCTGCATAGTGACAGTGTGGGTGATATGGCAAAGCATGCCAAAAGGCACTTCACTATGCTAGGAGGCTATAGCTACCATCTAATTGTATGGATGAGGTTTACCTGGGGTTGTCCTGCTGCCTGATAAGCAACTCAAGCTCAAACAGACTTTTTTTCGATAACTAAGAAACTGTATAGATCACTGGTAGGTCCATTGAATATGGAGTGTCCAATGGGGCCATATAATACCATGTGAAGGGTCATCCTAACTCTAAATGTCAGTTCCTGTCAGCTGCTCTTGCATCCAACATTTCTTATCACTAATTTGGATATAAGCTCCATCTTACCCCAGGCCTATAAGTCATGGTATTCCTTATTGCTGTTCAAGATCCCTGTGAGTGTGTAAGAGGCATTATACTGATGCTGAGGCACTGATAACATGTCAGAAAGCCTTATCTTAACATAGTGCCTAGTCCCAGATGCCCCCAAGACCTTAGTATCACATACAATACCTATTTAGAGACATCACAATGAAGGGTCTTCATCCCATTGAGGTCAAATAGAGAGATAACATCAGGGACTACAGCACTAGTACTGCACTAGCTACAACAAAGGTGGATCATGATAGTTCCCCAACTTTGGGGAATAGTCTTTGGGAGGAGTTGTTATCCCAACCCTGACATACTAGTTCCCCTGTCTGAATGGGCATTATGGTCTGAGCAGACACAGATATGGTTCCACTTGGCACAGGACCTATCCCATTATGCACAAAGACTGGAGAGATAAGAGCAGGGATAAAAGAATCAAGCTTTTCTTCTGTGTACTCAACCATTACAGGATTATTCCCTGGTAAACCACTGACAGTCCCAATTGCTTTGATCAAATATGGTCAGACTATTGGCTTTTGAATGTGCAGGGGAAATATAGCATACTGGTTTCATTAACAGTATTAGTAATGAAGCACTGTGCAGTCTGGTTCATGGTAAATATCCCCTCTGAGACACAACATGCTGGGTCCCCATATGGGTTACAATTGCACCCATCAAGCACAGTCTGCAGCACACCCACATCCCAGCCATTGATAAAATCTGACAAATTGACCTCGCTATCATGAAGAATTCCAGCAAATTTGTGGTGTTTGCAGACCTGCATGATAGCCATAACCTGTGGGATCACCATTCGAGAATCTACATCAGGCTGTGTTACAGAGGAGCTGATTTTGGATGTGTTATTACACACACACGAAAGGTTGATCGGGTTTCATGGCTTTGGTGCGGAGGTTGTCGAAATCATGAGTAGCCCAATACACCTAAACTGTCATCAGAATCATAAAGTAAATCATATCGGACGAAGTATCCACATACCTCCATAAATATTCGTGGTAGCGTGATGGGAAACCTCGGTTCACTACAAGTGCCATTGTCAGGTCCAGTGGACAGGAATGACACATGTGACTTGTGATCATCTGAGTCGACATTCTGGGTTACTTGCATGATATATCTGATAAGGTGGCCAATATGGTTTGGTCACTTACTTGACCATCCCAGCAAGTTGGAAAATTCTCGAAGCATGTGAGGAATGCCTTTGCAGAATTACTTGATAGAATACTCACGATTTGCGATCGAATACCAGATGGACATCTCTTGTGTGGTAGTTCATTGAATTTACTTGATACACCATCAAAGTCCAGACAGATATAGGTCACCGCTTGTTGAGCGAAGCTAGATGCATTAAGAGTGCGAAGAGTTGGATCACCTGCAGCGGGGGGTTTATGAGAACTGGGTCAAAAGAGTGTATACCTACCAGATAGCATGCGAAACTAGGTAATGCGTCAGGCATTGCGCAAGGGATAAGGCAAGAGCGATTAGGACTGACATCGTCTGGAAATACTGTCGTACTTCCAGGAGCTTCACTAAACAGGTAATCTGTGTGGTGTTGGGGGGGGGGGGGGGTTCTTGATATGAATAAATCCGCGCACAACTTCTTATCATCATCAACGTCGATTTACCTCGAAAAGGGGATACTTACATTACTGCACTCCCCGAAACACTTGTGAACGACTCATTCGACCATCTTATTGAGGAGTTATTGCTGTATTGCATTTTCACAAGTTCCACGTACTGAAAGTATAAAGTCTTAGAAATAATTCATACCATCGAACTTCGCGTACAGAGCTCGAGTTCACTCACTGGGGTCCAGTAGTTGCTCTTATCCTGCATAATGGGAATTGATGTGCATTCGCTCTTCCTGAGAGCGGCCATTGACGTGTTGAGACCAAAATTGCTCCCGCCAAAGACTATACACCAAGATGCACATGTAAATTCATATGCGTCCAGTTTGAACAACTAACTTGTGTGCACATGAGTTGAGACTTGTCCAGGATACATGAGCGGATCCAGCCGTTGTGTTGTTAATACGTTGTCTAGATAAGATAATCATTGAGCAACCGCCACAGGATTCGATATTTGTATAATTTTTCATACTTGCACCCATGAGCCAATATGCATGCGCAGCTTGGAGGACAAACACGAGGAAAAAAGACTTGGCGCCCATGTCGAGCTTTGATATCCCAATCTCTGGAACGAGGGTCTGAGTCGAAGACAGCCGTCCATCTTATAGCACGAGCCGCACAAAGGTGGGCAGGCAACAATGTGGATCATTATTGCACATGGTGCTCATGCTGCTGGTCTATTTTCGGCTCGTGCTTTTCTCTATCTCAGAAGGCGCGTCTAGGACATCCAAGTTGCCGGTTAAACATTGAGATTGAACTTTGAGCGGAGCGAAGTGTGCAACACACCCAAGTCGACGATTGGTTGTTTGCGCAAGTTTAGCTGATGAGGATGTCATCAAATCTCGTTACTCTAATGGTTTCTGCGAACAGTATTTGTCAAGACCTGAGCTCGTCATGCCGGCGTGATCTGGTCTCACACATAGCTTCCCAAGCTATATAAAGGGCGGTGAAAGCGCGATAGCATCCCCAGTTTCCCCCTACGAAGAACTACCACCTTTTCACAAAGATGTCCTCCATCCCCAAAGTCACTCTGAACAACGGCGTTTCCGTTCCTATGATTGGTAAGTGTGCCTTCGCGGGCAATCCTTATGGTATCTAATTGTGAAATGAAGGAACTGGAGCATGGGCACCAAATACTGACGAGGCTCGCGCAGATGCCAAGGAATGGATATTATCAGCTTTAAAGGTAAAATCTAATCACTCAAGGCCACTTCTCAGCCAATCAACAACCGTCAGAACGGATTCAGACATATCGACACTGCAGCAATTTATTGTGAGCACAAAGAACCCTCTCGAGATCCAAATCGGAGATCTGACCTATCACGTCGCGCGTTATAGTCACTGAAGGGGTCGTTGGTCAGGCGATCCGCGAATCAGGGATCCCCCGCGAGGAAATATTTGTGACCACAAAACTCCCGTTCGTAGAATATCTTATTGGCCAATATTAGTGGATGATTGACAATGAGGTCTCGCAGATGGAACCACCTCAAGCGTGTACCAGAGTCGCTCAATGAAAGCTTGAGGAACTTGGGCATGGATTATGTCGACCTGGTGTGTAGTATCATAGTTTCTTCAGCATCCAAATTGACGGGGTGGGACACTAGTACCTCATGCACTGGCCCCAATCCATCGCTCACGAAAGTTGGGATAATATCACCTCATCCACATTGTAAATCCACTCACACCCCTTTTCGCAGAGAGCTGGGTACCGGCAAACCCCAACGGAACATTGAAACTAGACGACAGTGTAACGTTCAATGACGCGTGGGCTGAAATGGAGAAGCTCCCCGGCACTGGTAAAGTCAGAGCCATCGGCGTGAGCAACTTCTCCGAGAAAACGTAGGTCGACAATACGAGTGGCACTTGTGACGCTAAGAATTACCTTCCAGCCTCGAACAGTTATTCAAGACAGCCAAAACAACACCCGCCGTCAATCAGATTGAGTGAGTCTTACATAGTCGAGTTCTCTCTTGCCCTAACACTGTGCTGCCAGGTTACACCCATACTTAGCTCAAAACGATCTCGTCAAGTACTGTAAAGAAAGGGGGATCGTGCTCACAGCATACACACCCAGTGGTATGTGTTTGGCAATATCCGTCCTGTCTGATTCTGGCTCTCATCATATTTACAATCAGGTTATTCCGCTGTGCGCAACAACCCGCTCATCGTCGAGCTCGCCAAAAAATACAATGCGACAGCCACTCAAGTCATTCTCGCCTGGCACATTGCCCGCGGAACGATCGTCGTCCCGAAGAGCTCAAATAGCGACAGGCAGAAAGAAAATATCACTGTTAGCCTCTTCTCTCTCGCATGCAAAGATACGCAGTGCTAAACGCTCGCCTTTTTTTCTTCCAGCTGA
This sequence comes from Phaeolepiota aurea, assembly GCA_036937095.1. NCBI lineage: Eukaryota > Fungi > Basidiomycota > Agaricomycetes > Agaricales > Squamanitaceae > Phaeolepiota > Phaeolepiota aurea. Next base: position 54,953 of record JASFDG010000072.1, read on the forward strand.
TCACTCTGTCCGAGGAGGATCTTGCTAAAGTGTCAAGCCTTGATCGTGGGGAGAGAATCTGCAACAAGGCTGATGCCAACGGAACTGTTTACGGCTGGACGCTTGAACGGCTTGGCTGGTAACCAAAAAACGCAGAAATATGGGTGTAAATTAAAGATGTATCTAGATATGAGGTGTAAGATATACTGTATATATAACGTGCACATTGCAATGAGGATAGCTCAATCACGACACCACCGTCTTCGAACCTTCCTTGCACGGCTCAGCCCTCATTGCCGAATTCCTCCTCGTTCTCAGCGCAAACTCATAAGATGTACACAACCACTTGATGTACCCAATATCCTTCCGCCGCTCCTCCGCCACCAGGTGGTGGTGCACAAACTCAATGTCACTGAACATGAGAAGCGGGGGCACGTTGTCATCGGGCACGTCGGTGGCTGACGTTAATCGGACCAAGGGTCGCGCGCCGACCAGCACCGTCCGATTCGAACGCAAGGCGGGCTTGGGGGCAGGCGTCCGCACCGCCGCGGGGGGATAGCGGGCTGCAAATTGCCGAATGTAGTCCAGTGCGCGGTCAAGGTTCTCCGTCCTATATAAGGTGTCAGGTGGGTAGCAGGGAACGGTGCAGAAAGAAACACGTACAACGTGAGGACCTTGATCATGGCGATGTGCGCGCGTTCTATGAGGCGGGCACTGAGTGCACGCCGTCCGTCCATACCAGATCTCTCCATGACAGTCCATTTATCCCACAATTCTTTAGCGAATTCAAGCACAGGCGTCCTATCGTGGTCGCGCCGCAGATTCCCGCAGCGCTCCAAGGCCTCGACGTACGTCCGAGCAGTCTGTGGAACATCGTGCTCATCGTAGAGCCTCCAGAATAATTCCCTGGCCTTCGTCAGTGAAGCATGCTTGTAGAACACAGAGAGGTATGAACTGAGAAGCCGCGGCGAGAGCGTGACATTCTTGAACTTGCTGTGAGACACGTTTTCAGACGCGAGTCGGTCTTGGAGGATGCGTTGTAAAAGGTATTGGGCTTCGTTGATGACCTCTTCCCGGCTCTGAGGGGGTATATGCGTGAACTGGGCGGATGGAGGGCTCTCAGAAGCGACAGCTGTCGAGTTTTGTGACGAGTCCAGGGCTTGGCCCTCAATCTGGGGTTGGGATGACGGCTGATCGTGGGCTTTCCCTTTAGATGGTGCGGGCCCCTCTTTGACAATAGTTGCCGAGCGCACAAATGGTGGCCGATACGAGGCATACGTGTGGAAGACGTGCATCATCACCTCATCATCGATCACAGCACCGACGGGGCCGTTGACCTCATCGACATCTCCATCGTGGCCTTTGACGAGCTCCGCTAAGATCCAACGCGCCCGCGCCAGATCGCCCACCCGCTTCGCACCTTCCAGGAGCGCGCAAAATGTATCTCTTTGCGGTCGGTATAGCGACAGGCCCTGTGAATCACGGTGGGAGTCCAACATTTGCTTCGCAATCCTAAATGCCTCATTGACATATTTTTTGGTTCCTGACCGGGCACACGCTAGGATGATCGCATTGTAAGCGTCTTCGGTGGGTGTAAGCTGACGGTCAACGGTCATCTCCGTCCAGAAGTCGAGAGCCTTTTCCGGCTCAGAGGATATGGATGGGGAGAGGGGCGACGCGCATGCGCGGATGATGTGAGTATAGAGGAACACATCGGGGTTGGGATGCGCAACGTAGCGCATATGGGAGAAGAGGTCCCAGGCATGTGCACGCGCAACTGGCGAAGATCGATTAAACAGTGACAGAATTAACGTTGTGTACGTTTTCATCGGTGCAGCACAGGCCTTTTCCTCGTACGAATGAAGAACGTCGAGAGCGGCCGATGGGATTTGGTCTTTGGGGGCTGCTTTTAGGTAGGTTTTCACGTGGAGGTGCCGCTGGCGGTCGGTCGGGACACCTAGAGCAGTTAATAGCACGAATCTTACCTGTGTCAATGAACGTACCAGTTAAGAAGCGGGCCATGACTGCCTCTGCAGCTTCAACATTGCCAGCTTCGGCGTGTAACCCCAAAACATCCGTAACAGCTTCGACGGGGATAGGTAGCCCAGTGCGCTAAAGAGGAAATATTAATTACGGCTTATGGTTCATGTAGATGAACCTACCTTCATAATTTCTAGCGTTGTTTGTGCTGCGTATGCGTCACCTGCTTGACTCTGTATATTTTGAATAGTCGAACCCTCTCCGAGAATCTGGGCACTTACAAGTGTCCTGATCAAGGCTTCAGCCTCTCGGATCGAGAGTATAGAAAATGGGAACGCAGGAGAGTCATGAGGCTGGGATTTGATGATAGTTGCACGCAACGCCTCCATTTTTGAGACTTGCTGATGGGCAGTCTCTACCACCTGACGGGAAATACCAAGAACGGCGCCTTCCTGTCCTGAATTTGCATGAGAGGATGTAGACGCATGTTGATGATTGGGGAATTCAGAACTTGATTCGAGGAAACGCTGATTCATGGCGTGTATAACCGAAGCGTCTTCTTCTGCCTGCAGTCGTTTAGCATCCTCAATATTGAACGAATCGTTTTGTCCATCTGGGATGGCGAGAACATCTTGGTAAAATGCCATAAGATCTTGCTCAGAGTAGGCCAATGGTTCGAGAGCAACATCCTATGTTTGAGCATTCAATTGAGAATCTAACACGCGAGAATCAGCAGACGCACTTCCGATTGTACGACTTTCTCAAGCTCTTGCAACCGTCGATCCAGTTCTGCTACCAAAGGACGCAAGCCTTTTCCATTTGGCCTTCGAACTGCCATGCCCCCAGCTGTGTTGCGCCTTTTCCTGAGGTTATGATCAGATAATGTACCCGAGCAATATGCCTATCGGTGCGAACCTGCCATGCGAAGGAAGAAATGCATTTTGCTCAGCTAATTGGGCAGAAGATGTTAGTTCCATGGCTAGCGCCGTGTGCGCCGAACGGGCATTCACGGCACCCCACAGCAAAATACCCCTCAGCAAATGCACTCCACGCGGCGATAACTTGCCATATGTTGGGCGTAGACGAGCAAGGGCGAATTCCATCTGTGAAACGGGCAAAGCGCAAGCTGTTGTTGAGTGGAAACAACAAGTATCAAAAATTTTGATTGACGCGCGATGTTATTACATACATATATAGTCTCGAGCACAAGTTTGATCGAGGACAGTTTTTCTGAGTACATGTCACAAACTTAAAACGCTCTATTGGCTATTCTCCAGACATCCACATTACTGCCTACTTTAAGATTCTCCTCGGATAGAGTGATCAGCTGGAAGGCAAAAAGGCGATCATTTAGCGTATCTTTGCATGCGAGAGAGAAGAGGCTACTAGTAACGTGTGAGTGGATTTACAACGTGGATGGGGTGATATTATCCCAACCTTCGTGAGCGATGGATTGGGGCCAGTGCATGAGGTACTAGTGTCCCACCCCGTCAATTTGGATGCTGAAGAAACTATGATACAACACACCAGGTCGACATAATCCATGCCCAAGTTGCTCAAGCTTTCATTGAGCGACTCTGGTACACGCTTGAGGTGGTTCCATCTGCAAGACCTCATTGTCCACCTGAAACCTCATCAACCTTTTTTGGCCAGCAAGATATTTGACAAACGGGAGTTTTGTGCTCACAATAAATCGCTGCAGTGTCGATATGTCTGAATCCATTCTGACAGTCATTGAGGATTGGCTGGAAAGTGGCTTTGAATGGTTTGGTGTTACTTTCAAAGCTGATAACGGCCATTCTTTTGCCTCCTCAGGGGCCCCTTCAGTGTATACTCCAATTCCTTCAATCACAATTAGTTGGGGAGAACATTGAGTGTCCATAAGAGCACGCTTACCAACTATTGGAACAGAGCCACCGTTGTTCAAGGTGACTTTTGGGGAGTGAGGACATCTTTGTGAGAAGCAAGTAGTGGTTCGTAGGGAAAATTGAACATGCTATCACGCTCGGCGCCGTTTAGCTACTATCTCGGGAAGCCATGTAAGACCAGATCACACCGATATGACGAGCTTAGGTCTTGACAAATATTGCCCACAAAACGGTGTATGATGAGGGCGATAATGAATCTTTCTGATGCCGCCTCACCCCCGGCTACTACTCAGAACTTCTTGGTCAGTGAGAATTTTAAGAAAAACATCACCAATTGTACGAAAGAGAAAAAGAGTAGGCCGAAAATAGGTCAACAGCATAATCACGATGTGTGGTGACCCCGATCCACACCGTTGCCTGCCCACCTGTGTAATTACGTGGCAGTTCAAGTTGCCAAACGATTGTCTTATCTAGACGATGTATTAGCAACACAACGACTGGATCCACTTCTGCATCCTGGACGGTCTCGACCCATGTGCACACAAGTCAGTTGTTCAGAATGCATAAGCTTTGGCAAGAGCAACTGTGGTCTCAACACATCAATGGCCTTGTACATCCATTTCCATTATACAGGATAAGTCCAGGCACCGAGTCCGGTACTGCAGGGATGTTTTCCCTTACGTTCGAGGGCCTTTAACAGCGATAAGGAACGCCACGATGTTGAGCGGAGCTTATGTCCGAGGTTAGCTCATCACGCGATAAGAAACGTCGGATAGCAAGAGTGGCTGACAGGAACTGACATTTAGAGGCAGGAGACCCTTTACATGGTATAGCCACCTGTGTTCCACGGACCCACCAGTGATCTACACGGTTTCTTGGTTATCGAAAAAAAGTCTGTTTGGGTCGCTTCATGCAGGACAACCCTATGTGGGCATATGATTGGATGGTCATAGTGAAGCGCGTTGACATCACTAATCACGATGGACTTGGAGGTGTGTTCCTGTAGCGGCTGCCAAGCTATGCACACGCACATGTATCAATCACGGACTATCCTTTTACAACCTACATGTGATACCCACCTTGTAGCCCCTGTCCCCAGACGTATATAAGGGACTCGATGTTCGTAGTTGACGAGTAGCTTCTCTCAGAAACACGATAACTGCAACGGTTCCTTCTGTGTTTTGAGAACTCTTCACCTTGTGCCGTGACGCGCGGTATTCCTATCACGCTCCCGTCACATATTTTGAACCCATTGTTATCTGCTTAACCTTTGAACCCTATCCTCTCGTCGGCACATCTGGACACTACTCGGTCTGATCAACCAAGTCCCCCCGTACGTCGACAAGAATATTTTATTGCTTATTATTTTTTAGGAAATATACCTCGAGTTTTACCATGTCAATTCATTACAATCTTCGTCCTCGGCCCACCACTAGCATGGATGGTGCTCCGGGCATTGAAGGTGAGTTACCTGTTAACACTCAGAATACTGACCAGTCTCTTCCCATTACAGTGGCTGAGGAGATTGCTCCGCTAGCTGCCTCTCATCTTGGAGATGAAGCAGAACCTCCCACAGGCCTTGATGGCAAGGGAGAGGCCAAACCGTCGATGGGAAACCATGACGAGAATGATGCCCTTGAGGCTCAGGATTTGGACACCCTCTCATCTGAGAATGGGGGGTCAGAAATTAATGATAGCTGGCGCTCCAAAAGTTTGGATGTGCCAAGGATGAGACATAAATGGAAAGATATCCCATCTGCTATTAGTGACCAAGAAAATATGATTGACTTGGCACAAGCCAAGCTGACCTGTACACAGAAAGATCTGATCCATAAAAGGATTGCATGGGTACAGATAAAGGCTGAGAAACAGCGAGATAAGGGAGCTTCTCGCCATGGAAAGCAAGTTGACCCTCGCAACTGGGGTAATTCAGGTATTCCTGAAGACGAGCTTGATGTTGAGGCCCAAAGGCAGGCTCTACATAAATTGCAGCATGCGGTGCAGCTTGCACATGACCTTGAGGAGTTAGATAATAGTGATTTATCATTTGAAATAATACCCAAGCCTATTAATGAAACAATGGCCAAGAAGAAGGCTATCAGATGTAGCATGACTGCCCCGATTTCAAAGGATTTCGAAAATTTGATTGGAAATCTAACAAATAATGAGAGAAATTCAAATTATAAGGAAAAGAAAGTGTCGAACAATACAACACAGGCAATGAGACCAAGTAACATGATTAACCCAGATAGCTACCTTGGGAAAGCATTCAAAGATGTGCTAGCAAGTGGAAGGCAGAAAAATAACAGGAAAGCCAAGAAGGGAAAGAAAAAATGTAAACCAGCAAAGTCAGAGCCATCTGACAGTTCATCGGAGAGTACTAATTCAACAGACTCATCATCAGATGATAGCAACAAAGAAATCAGCAGTGATACCAGCAGTAATAATGGCTCAGATAGGCACATTCGGAAGAGGGGACACCATAGTCACAAATCATCTTATCAAAGATCAGTTTTGAAGCCTATTGCACCAGATTCCTATGATGGAGCTGCTGATACTCAGTTGTTCCATAAGTTTATGATGCAAAGTGTTGCTTACCTCAAAGAAGGAAGAGTGCCAAAAGAGCAACAAATCACTCGGATTGCCAATTTCCTGACTGGCACAGCATATAAGTTCTATACTCGTGAGGTATCTTATCAGCCAAAGAAGTGGGACATCACAAAGTTCTTCACCGAATTGTTTAACAATAGTTTTCCATTTGACTTTAGGTCCAAACAGTGTAGGAAGCTGCACCATTGCTTCCAAAATGAGAAAACAGTCAAAGAATATGTGGCTGAGTTAAATGAATTGTTTACAACAATTGGATTCACTGATGATTGTGAACATGTACACCGACTATGGACAGGCCTCCGGCCTCAGCTCCAGAAATCCTTATGGAAGTATTGACTTAATCCAGAGACTTCTAGTTGGAAGCAAGTGGTACATGCTGTAGAAATTAATGAGATAGCCGACTCAGTAGAAGTTGGTGAATGCTGTACACATGAGAATCGAGATCATCCTCAAGAACCAAAGAAGAAGGAAGTCGAGAGGCACCATCAATCTGGTAATAGTGAAAATAAGCCAATGTTAGGGAATCATATGAGTGGACCATCTGACATACCTCGAAAAGAGCTATTTAGGTCATTTGGAAACCGCACCAATAAGATGCCTGGAAGGTTCTCCTCTGGGCAGAAAAAATTCCATGAGAATTATAATAGACATAATGGAAATAATGCACACCCATCATCTAGTAAGCCTGGCTTAGGTGAGAAGGAGAAAGATGAACTTAG
>JASFDG010000073.1:0-62026 GCA_036937095.1 Phaeolepiota aurea
TCGTAATTTTGTCTAATGGACAGCAGTAATGGGTGCAACCTAATGGGTTGACCAGCAATGGCAGGTATGGCTCTGCACGTAGCAGAATTGTAGTGGGAACCAATGGTGGTCCAAGAGTGGCGAGCGTTTGGCACTCGGTTTTTTGAGTCGGAAAGACAGACATCCCATGATGTATGAATCATTCCCTTGCATGATCAAGAGATTTTAGAGGGGGTAATGTGTAGTAAAAATGTGAATAGCGAGGACGTCGCATAGGGACAGTCTGCCGATGTAGGTAATAAAGAGAAGGAATCGAGGAGCGCTGCAATGCGGTCAATCGGCCTTGCCATCGAAGTCCGAGAAAAAGCACGAGTCTGGCGAGTTCTGTGATATTTCTTCAATCAAAAATCATTCAGCCGGAAACGATGCACCTCTTCCAACCACCAACATGCTCGCCACCGTTGTCAAACATCCACAATGTGAGTTTTCATTTCAATTTAATCATAACCATGAGTATACCCTTGCGACCAAGATATTTGGTTATGTAGGTATGGAACGGCAGTTAATACAATTGAAATTATGTATGTGATAAACTTGGTAGGAGCTCTACGGCACAGGAAACAGTAATCCCATGTCAAGAAACCTGAGGGTCAAAATGGCAATGTACGTGGTCTTAAAACACATAATTACGGGACCAATGTCTCCAAGTGACACAAGTTGCAGACTTCAGCTCTCAGAGACACCAGAGTTCCATGACACGATGGCACGATTGCGCTCTACTGCCTCCAAGCGCTGCTGCGCCCTCAACTCAGAAAGGTCCCAAAGATAAGAAGGATAAGGAGGATTTGCAATGTTTCTTTCATCGTCAAAGTCAAAATCACTCTCATTGTCGTCGTCTCTTGTACGGAACGGCAAGGAGAGATGGTGAATGTTGTCGATTGCTTGATAGGCAGGGGTGGAGAATTTTTTGAGGACACACTGGATGTAGTGCCAGTTAAACACGCCAACCGGTGGGAGGGACAATGAGGGGTCATGGGTGTGGGGGGCGATCTGGTGACCATGTAACGCTTGGTCATTCGGGGATAGCAGCATTCCACCAAGATTCAGAGGCATGTTGACAAAACTGTGGATAACATATTGGTCCTGGCACCCCGGGACGCAAAATATCAACGTGATACAGTATGAAGATAAGGAGACTTACGGGTCCATTGTTCCAAAATCCCAGCTGGTAACCATCCGCCAATATGTCCAACGGAGAGAAGAGAAAAACCCCTATGGTAGGATCGTATCTGTCCACTAGAGTAGAGGGACCAGCGAAGCGTTGTATGACAGATTGGACACCAAGGTCGCCAAGCCGCCTTGGAATTAAGTGAGACGCAACCAGTAAGACCTCCAACGTATGTTGCGTGATAATGCATGCTCGGTCACGTCGAAGTAGTGCGTCGTGGAACGTCGTAGCTCGAGGTAATGATGCGTTGGTTGTCACGGACCTCGTTTGACGAAGACTCTTCCTTGTGAGCGTGATTAAAGCGTCATTGCATGGGCGAAACTCGTATATGGTGGCCCTCAACTGCTCCCCATGCACCACCTTCCTCCACAGTGATGGTTCCATCTCCCTGTTCAACCACCATTCGAGTGATCCTGTAGTGAAGGTATAGAGGGAGCTCGTGCCGAGTGGCTCAAATATAAGGCTCGCTACTTTGATGAGCCAGTCTACAGTGTCGCCTGCGAATGGACGTAGGTCGGGAAGATTGGCGATGATGACGTTCAGGTTCCCGGTTGTGCCTGGAAGAGGTGGCAATGGCTGGGGGTCGGGCTGATCTGCCGTCGCGGCAGAAAGTAGAAGCAGGAACTTCCGATTGACTCGAAGATATAACGTTTGAGGAGACTCGGGGTTGGCTGTGGGGAGACGTTGGGGTTTGGTATTCTTAACATGTGAACGATGCGGTTGACTAGTGCTTGTAGATGGGTTCTTGGAGATGTGAGAAGTTCCATTCGAAAGGCGGGATGAACGGCGTGGCGAACTGGTACTGGCAGGGGCGGACATGTTAACGTTGATGTCATGTGACAAGCCAGCATCCTGTCCTGGATATATGTACTATTATCTCCGTGATTGCTTGTTACCTTTTTGTTCTTTGCCACGCTTCAAGGAACATTAAGCGCCCAAGTCGTCGTTGTAGTATTATCCTCAATCATGCCGTTGCTGTCGAACATGCTGTGGGCAGATGGGACTGGGTATAGAAGGTTAAGGATCAAGGCGATGGGTTAAATCGTTTTAGGGAGTCACGTGTTCAACATCCTATCATCATATACACTTTCCGTAGCTTAACAAACTACATTCATCAGCCGATAATGCCTCCTGATCCCCGTAAACCAATCATTCCCAACCCACCACGGTGGAAACCGAACCCAGATCCAGCTTCAATACGAGTGCCAGGCCTGGATACATCTGCTTCGGTACATGAGCAGATTGAACAAATAGAGCAGCTGATTACGATCAAACTTCAGGTGAAAACGGTCTGCTGTTTCTCCCGGTACAAGGTTGACGGATCAATACAGAATATAGACGAAAACTTTTCAAAGATGCATCATGTACTAGCCAATAAGCTATTACCTGCTGTAAAACGATATGCAGCTGGGACCGAGCCAGCGAGGGAAGCAGCAAAGGTCCGCACATTTGGGATCATTATTCTTTTAGGCGCTCACCTCTCCCGTAGTTCTGGACATCGTTCTACGAACAGGCTGCCCAAATCCGTATTCCAACCATGGATGACTACTCTACAGTCAACGACATGTCTTCAGAGCGCGACGAAGAGGTTAGTAGTGCTGCCAGTCAAGAGGCATCTACCTCGTCAGAAAATCCCCAATCGCAGAAACAGGACCATGAATCAAGCATAGATACCACCCAAAATTCATTCATGCCTAGTCAAGCAGCATTCTCCTCAACCCCTGCGACGTCACGCGCCATGGACAGCCAGCAGAGTTCTGCCAACCAGGGATCAAGTCCATCGTGGACGCCGACTCTCGAGTCGCCATTGATACGCCTCAGCAGAGAGATTCAGAGTTTGTCTGTGGAGGACAACGAAAGGGTTGCATCTTCAACTTCCCTCACACTGCCATCCATACGATTGGACGAACCCACTCCGCATTCAAAGGGACAAGTGAAGGTAAACATTCCCCGCCCCGATAAAGGCAAGGGGAAAGAAACCGCTCCTCCCCTGCTCCAAAACGTGTTAAAACACAATCTATACTCTGTTAGCGACAGTTCTTTCACAGAGTTTAGCTCGAAAAATATCTCCCCGCTCAAAGCCAGAAACAAACCAAAAACTCCGATCATCAAAAAATATAACCCATATATTCCAGCGGACACTAATCCTGCAAAGTGGAGTGGTGTTGTCGATCTACGAGACCCCTCGATCCTGACGCCTCAGCGTCATCGGTCGACAAAATACAAGCCAGCGACTTCAGCCAATGACATGGATGACGATGACTCCTTTGACGGGCTTCCACCGGGAATGTCTCCTCCAGTTCTTATGTCCCCTGCCCGCCCGCCACGATCTACGGCTGAACTCGGCCTCTTGAGACAAACCCCTTCAAAAGAGGCAACCATACGGATTACGAATGATCTGGTCAGGCAAGCACAGATCCAGAATAGCGTCCGAGCAAGACAGATGTACGGCTACCCCAATCATAGCGGCGTAGAGTCCAGCATGAGCACTGTGCCTACACCGCCTTCGCTATCACGCTACCACCGAAGCGAAATCGATACCAGCGATAGCATGGTTGGAGAGCCGAGTTTCGACACCTTGGTTCGTCGTGTTGGCCTCAATGTGCCCTTGCTTGCTAGTACCACGTCTACGCCTGGCCTACGCTTGCGGCCGACATCAAAACGACCAGTTGAACCCGAAACTGGAACCAAACGCAGCGACTTGTTCCAAGATGATTTGGAATCCAGGCAACAGGGGCCAGGCCTCGCGACCCCGGGCTGGGTCGACTCGCACCCCGACTCATTCTCCGATTCTGATTCACTCGACGAAATCAATAACACCGCTCACCCATCCGCTGCCTTCTTGATGGCTTCACAGGGAACTGGATCCAACGATTCATTCGGCTCCTCTAATCACTCGAGTGACTCGCTTACAGAGGAAGACGCTAATCTCAGCATCGTCCCCGTGCACCCCTTCGCAGGGGGAGTGGAAGACGATGGGTTCGATGATGATGATTCGTTCGAGTATGAAGGCGCCGTGGGTGATGGGCAGGAAGAGACAATATTCGGCGCGGCGCCTGCACAGCGAACCCATGCACAGGCCGCTCAGTATTCACATCCAGCTGATGGGTTGCGGATGCTTGGCGAGGATTTACTACAAGATACAATTGGTATGGGAGCGCAGCTTGCGCTGAGCGGGAGAGTCGAGGAGAGCCCAACACCTGCGTCTTGGAGCAATTCACGAAAGTAGATACATCATCGTCTATGGAGAGTGAGGACCTCATGCTTGGGCCGTTCAATGCAAGTTTAGCTTGACGTCATGAGCAAAGTTTACTGTAAGTGTTAATGAACCACACTGCCACTGTCGAGATGCCGACCTACCTTTTTAATTACTGTTTAGCGCGTTATACAGTTAGTTATCATACAGGATATACTCTAGGCTCTTCGCTTATTACAGCACTCCAGCGCATATTAAGACAACAAAGTATCGTCAATTGTACCTCATAGAAAGTCGTATTATAGAGGGTAACATATGCCGCTTTCCTCCATCGACAGCTTGGTCGCGACACCGAGAACATGGGGAACTGTAGCCAAAATTTGGTTGATGTCAGGCAATCTTTAATCGAGCCAGAATTGTTATCAATGGTGTATGGTATAATTAACTTGGGATACATGGGAATACTATTTGGAATTGCAAGAACAAAAGTTACGGGTTCACAAAGCGATGATGGACACAGTGGATAGTGGAGGCAATAACTTAACTAAGGCACCAAGAGGTGTCTTAGTAAGAGGGGGGAAAAGAGTTGAAGTTGGGACGTGATTGTTATGCGACTGCATGCTGGCTGCAACTTGTGTTATGATACTATACTTGATTGATGTAAAACGAATGTTTGGGGCGTAGAAATGATAGTTCAGAACCTAGTAAGGAGCTACATGAGAATATGAGTTGGCATACCCAACCGGCGTGTATACTCGCGATGGGGCACGCGAAAGCGGGGTATTGGGTGCTTGAGATGGAGACATCCAAGCGGGAACATATGGTGACGCGGACAGTCGTGGGCTAGAGAAGACATATGGACTGTCATACGTTATACCAGGAGGAGTAGTGACGGATCGCTGATACTGAAGATTCGATTGGATGATGAGGGATGGCTGATATTGTGAAACAGAGCGAGCGAGACCCATGGCTTGTAGCAATGGTTTGATAGGGACGACCGGCGAGTCGTGCCAGTCGTCCCCTTGCTCAGACGACTCGTCTTCGGAATCGATCGTAGGCGAAGGGGATGGTGCTTGATGGTAGCTGATACCATCAGAACGTGCAAGAGGGCCGCTCCATGGCGAGTGCCGGCCTGTAGGGGCTCGTGTCAGAGCCTTAGTGGACGGATGTCGGTTAATGCTAAATAAAACTAGGTGAGCGCTGCCTCTAGGTAGGGAGAAGACGCGTTACCCGTGCCATGTGGGTTCGCTGGTTTCTATCTGATGATGATCAAGTAGCACAATCACAAATTCGCGGGCATCTTCGTCATCGGTGACGAGCTTTTTGTCCTTGTGTCGGTGTGACGTATCATCATGCCTCGACGATTTTCTGCGAGACCTGGAGGATGAATGTTTGGGACGGGATAGCTTATCGTCATCACGCTTGTCATGGCGATGTGAGCTGGACCTGCTTGAGCGCGAAGACTTGCTCGAACGAGATGAGGTTGAGGTAGCTGACGATTTGTTGCTGAGATCAGGCAAATAGTAAGTTTCGGGTTGTTAAGTGGGCATCAGTCACTCACATTTGTCGTTTAGGCACAGCTAAGGTGGCATGTCCTTCATGTTCTGGGCTGGTGGCAGCTAGTGAGAGTTAATTTCAAACGGCTAAGAAAGTATGACATCACGCACGTGTATCAACGTTCTCCGCGATATCCTCCAGCATAGGTTTGAATGGGTTGTCAGAGTCTGGTGAAGTCTCAGGGCTCTCGTCCTCGGCCACATCTATTGAAAAGTAAATCACAACTGCACAGAATACTTGCTCACGAACGCACCCTTGTCTGACAATCTGTAACCACAATTGAATGAAAAAAAAATAACACATTGGGCGGAGCTACTCACATAGAGGCCGCGTCTGGATTGGTAACTCTGAGAGGTACTATAGAGGGTTCATTAATCCAGAGGGGGGAACAAAAGGAGACGGGACATACATCGATTGCTTAGCGGCACACCCCGAATCATGCTCAGCAAAGGCAGCGACATGACGCTTGCCATACCTACTGACCTAGGTCCAGTCATCAGAAAACAATAGCAATATTAAAGTATCGTGCAACACACGATGGACTATCGGGCCCATTGGCAGGTGCCGGAACTGGGCTGATAACGATCTGGGGAGGGCTTGGTTTAGAAGGAGCAGAGGAATGGCTTTCGTCATTCTCCTTGCCAATGGCTTTCCGTGAATGAGATACACTGGCTGCACTCGAGTTGGACCTCCTATACCATAGGTGATGTGTGATATATATATTGAGATTCGGGAAAGCAGATGCTGGAAGGGGGTGGCGTACCTAGCTCGTTTAAAGCTCTTGTCCAAGCTTCTTGCCACCGTCCTAAATTCAGCATCGAGGATGCTAATCCTTCGATGTGATCCTGTTGTTTGAGGATTAGGGATGTATTTTTGTTTGAATGTTCCCATTGAGCATGCCTTTTAGATGGCGAGTTCCCTAACGCATCACCGTGAGAGATGAGACCAGTGTGTATCGACACTCTCGAAGAAGATCTTACCGTCTTCCCCCTCCATGTCATATAATAATCAACGACTTTCCGACCAGCACTCCATGCTGTCAGCGCGAAGACCAATGGGGCGACGAAATGCTGGTGTACATCCTTGTCATCGATAACCTTTGGGTTCTTCTCGTCGTCTTCATCAGCATCGCTGGAGGCAAAGTTGGTTCATCATTGATAGTATATGAAACTCGACTCCACTAACCGCAAGAATGTGTCGAGAAGCGATACAGCATCATCACCCGTGATGATCTTGTATTTCTGCTGTGTATCCTTGACGACGCCCCCACCCAGCTTTGAAACCTCTTCCAAGTACTCTGGAGGGCACTTTGCGTGACGAACTCGTTCGCCCACGAGGCCAACAAGTACTTCGGCGACGGATTCGGGGCGGGAAAGCTGGGATGAGCGACTCTTCGTCGACCCTTTGTCCTCGTCTTTGTCGTCATGGCTCTGGTAGACCTTTTTCAGGCTTTCGTGTTCTGCCTGGGAAGTGGATCTAGACACGTAAGATGGTGGACCAGAAGAAGGCATGCGTCAGAGGTACAAAAAAGGTTTGGTCGACCTGCAACAAATATGCAGAAGAGTTATTGTAAATAGGAAATCGATGAGAGTGATCTGTGAGGCCTCGCGGAGTCCTCGTTGCTTTGTGGAAGGTTATGGAAGTGAACGACAGATGAAAGAATCGGGAAAGAGAGACGCCACACAATATAGGGGGTAATAGCCAAATCAATAATTCCCTGAATGGGGTCGAAACAGATTATGGATGATAATTGGTCCGCACGGTGCAAGAATGCAGTCGCTAAGATTGGCCAGATCTACATCACATTTCAGCCGCCTACAGCGGTCAACTGGCACACAACGTTCATGATCCAGCACTTTGGAAAGGAAGGACCTTTCACATATGTATTATCCGTACATACATCTCAAACACACAAACCATCGGTACCTGAAAACCCCGACTTGCTAAAAATGTGCACCTTTGTCCTCAATCAGCGAAGGGGCCGAGTGCTTGCATAAAGGGGTCAATGGAAAGGGTTTACGAACAACCGGGAAGCTGCAAGTTAAAAGGATGATCGTGCGGATTGAATCGCACTGTGGACATTAGTGCGTGGTTTTGTCATAGCAGGGTATCAAGGAGAAGGTATGTACGTGAAATCTCCAGAGGACATAGAAAAAAGATGGGCCACGATTGAACACTTCATACCTTGATTTCAACGCCAACGGTCAGTACGAGTAGACAGGGCAATATTTACTACAACGCACCAAACTCAGCTCCAGAGTCCAGACCCGACGTGCCCATAACTTGACGGTTGCCGCAGGCTGAGACTCAGTGGCTGGGAGATCTACGTCCAAGCCATCCCACCAGCATTTGCGCTGTCAAGAAGTTGATGGCAACGTTTTTACAACGGCTGCAGTAAAGGACTCACTGCAGGCTTTCTCCAGAATAGAAGCAGCTTCTGAGCTGTCGCCATCTGGGTGAAATCGACTTCAACGGGCTTCTCGCCGTTCGGGTAATGTTTTATTCCCGTTTTCAATAGAACAAGGGCTATTGAAGAAATACAACACCGAGACGGCTCGAGCGCACGATAACCCCATTCATCATCACGGTCAAAGCCGCTTTAAAATTTTGGTCATGAGCGCTAAGAACATGCTCAAGGACAATATTTCACTCACCTCATACAGAGCATGTCAATGAGGTGTTGTTCAGCAACATTGTTCTCCTTGTTCACGTTCCTCTGGAGCGCAGTGAATATATTCCTCCGTCCTATGAGATAATCCCCGGATCGCCTCTTGATGTCGATCAACTGTTCGTTCGCAAGGCCGTTTCCATCTGTTGACGCCTGGCCATCTGCGGGTGGTATAGAAAAATACTCCAGCTCTTCGCGAAGCACAATGATGGCCTGTTTGTTGAGTAACGGGCTATGTCCTGACGATGCATTAAAGTCCCCAGAGGGTGACTCGAGCAAGTGTTGTTGCGCGCTCAATAGACCTGGTGTCGTCGCAGTTCCATAGAATGCTTCAGACGCATTGCGGAAGAAAGTCAAAACATATTGAAAACAATCTGGGTCAAACTTTGTTTGCAAATTAGAGCACATCTTTGAGTAACGGAATAATGAACATACATCAACACCATACACCTCCTCGTCATCATCGTCTCCGTCAGACAAAGCCATGCTTTGGCGACTCAGCACAAGGCCATTAGGGAAAAGGCATAGCAGAACAGATTCTGGCAAGTTCATAATCGTTTCACGGTCGACCTCGAACCGTCGCCCACGAAGGTCAAGAAACAGCCTCGTAAGCAACTGAGGCTGGAGATTCGTGTGCGCAGGGGTTTGCGATACCTGAGTTATCGGTGACGACGAGATATTGACTGCCGCCATACTTTTGGATGCAATGAGGCTGAAGGCAGGGGAGGTGGTGGTGAGATGGAGGACGTGACAGCTAGGGACAACCAAACAAGGCAATCATTCACAATTAATTGCCCCCGGAAACATAAAGAATACCCAAATTCTTTGCGAATGCAGTTGTTGCCGACATGGATTACATAGAATACGGTTATAGGGTACTACTTGGCCAAAGGCCATGGGAAGGTCGTATACAAACTATTGAGGCATCCGTGCGTGTCCGGCTTCTCCAAACGAACTGTTGACTAGGCGAAAAATTATAAGAAAGAGTTGTCCGTGAAAAAAATGTCAAGAGGGGGAGTGAATGAATTCATAAATGAACATGTTCGGGGCGTGAACGCATGTGTATATACTATTTAATAATCCGTTGAAATTATACCCCGTAGTTGGATTGAGGGGGGGCAGCACCAGGCGGAAGACTGAACACTGTCGATGAACGCGAATAACGGTTTTGAGGTGGGGCTGTTGACGTGGGACGTCTGCCGCCTTGCCGTGACACCCTCCGCACACCATCTGGGCCAGGTACAGGTCCTCCGTCAGTGAGACGGACGCCTCTTACGCTGCTACGTCCATGATCGTCGGAGTCTGTAGGAAGGTAAATTGAGGACTGGTCCTCAGTAGGAGAAGTAGTCATTGAGCGGAAGGGATTGCTGATCTCTGAGGAAGCAGAATAGGGTTGTGGACTAGGTGGTTGTCGTGAGTTCGGGCCATGAATGCGAGGAACGGCCGGATCGAACAGGGAGGGGGAATGTATGCGAGGGTTGTTTGACGGAGAGTCAAGCACGTCGGGATATTCTGGAGAATGTGAATTTGGTGCTATCAAACGCTGATTGGATGCTGAGCCATTGTCTGATATATAGTTGTCCTCGCTTGTACGCGGCACGCCAACTGATGAGGCTGACGACATCATAGTTCTGTTTACGGCCAGAGGCGCAGGTAGCATCAACAAAGCATTGCTGTCATAGCGGGGACGAGGCGGAGTGTCATATTTGGAGGAATCAACGGTGCTGCCTTCGTATCCAGGAGGCGTGTGTGTATTATCTGAATTTGAGGCCAATGAATAGCGGTTGCTTTCAGTACTAGAAAGGGAAAAAGTCAGCTTGGGTTTTGGATGGGCTGTGATGTCAACACTTGCCGTCTCTCCTGATACGTCGAGTCCCGTGATTGTGAGCCACTCTTCCATCGTCGATCGCGCTCGAACTCAGCCCATCGCTTCATAACGATGTGCGAAGAATCGAACTCTCCATCTTTGTCGCCGTGATCACCTCCCTTGTCACCAGCAACTTTTCTTGTTTGACCCCATGAGAAATCGTCGAAATGCCAGAATGCATAAGCAGGGAGAATACCGTTCCAAATAGGTAGAGAGACGAGATAAACGAGCATCCATCCAACATAGGCAACCTTCCGGGAGGTAACAACGATGAGCAATCCAGGGAGACCTAAGACGATAGCGAGCAGAATAAGAGGAATGGTGGTATTTGGTCCACCGGGAATAATGGATGACACAATGAGGTAGAGTGTGAAAGCAATAGCGGCAGGAAGGACAAGGGTACCAGCCAATTCCATTCCGACAACAAATTGCATGGAAAAGCAGAAGGTTCCGCAAAGGTCGCGGACCAGCAACAACTCCGCAAGGTTGTGAATCGTAGAGTTAATCCAACGACGCCGTTGGGAAAGGAGGACGCGGAACGTGTCGGGGACAACAGTTTTGCAGACAGCTTGAGGACAGAAGACATTTTTGCGCTTGGGAAAGGTTTTCAGCATAAGAGTTGTGAGATAACGATCCTCTCCGAGTAATAGGAGGTTCTTCTTGTGGAGGGTATCGACGACGTTTTCAGAGTAGTGCTCGACAATATCAGGATTGGCGAGGATAGGGACCCAATATCCAGTATCGCCCTTAGGAGCTTTGATCCTGTACATGCTGAAGCAACCAGGCAAACAAGTAACACCGCCAAACATAGATTCGAAAGCCTTGGTCATATGGTGAGAGATATAATATTCGAACACTAGCCATTTGATGAGAAAGGAACACAGGTAATCAAAATGTCAGGACTAACCTTGCATCATTGTCACAAAAGTCTCCGCCTTATTTGCAATCTTTGTTTCACCACAAAGGCCCATGATCTCCTCGTCGTGAACCATACAACTGACCATCCTCGTCAACGAGTCAGGGAAGACTTTCGTATCGGCATCCACACATAACACAAGCTCATAGCGATCGGGGCTGACTCCTGTTACCCGCCAAATCGAGTTGAAGAACTCGTATTCGAAGGTCGTCATCCGCTCATCGAACATCACTTTTTGCAAGAATGCCATGAGCACGATCTGACTATCGCGCTTGCCACGATTACCAGGCTTCGCTTCGTTAGACTCGAGAGGGTTACCGCACTTCGCAACAAGCACAATCGGTACGCGTTGTTGCTTTGATCGCTCCGTGGTGGCATCGTCGTAATCGTAGAACCCAGCGTAAACCTTGGCCATATTGTGTCGCTTGTGTCCATCGGCGATGGCAACATAGGAATGGGGCTCAACATCGCCAGGAGCAACGACAAACTCCTTCATCATGGTCAAACAGATTTCGGGTGTGGTGAGATCATTACCATCACCCTTGACCATTCCATCGGCAATGACGAGGATAAGTTTATGACTGTTGGGATAATCGGTGGTAGCGAGTGAATCGAGTGTCGTGCGTAAACCTTCAACTGATTCTGAGTAAGCCGTGACAAGACAGATGGTGTGGGCTAGCGGGAAGTTGAAGGGTTCGTAATCGACAGGTGGCTGAGGGACGACATTATGCAGAGGGAATGGGCACATATTGTCTGCAAACACTCCACGAGCACCTCCTCCGTCAGCAAGCGACATCGTACTTCTTGACTGGTGGTAGCTGGGCGAATCGGGAGGTGTGCCTTTGCCACCCTTGGCTGAGGACGAATACATTGTAGATCGTTTCCAGGTGGCCGTAGATGACGAGTCTAACATGCCGTAAGCAGTCGTTGGTCTCCCCCCATTGCTTTTAAGGACATTTTCGGACGGTGTAAATCTTGAATGACTTGGCAAGAAGGTTTTGCGCTTCAGGCCATTCTTGCTGACGTTGGGGCGATACTCGCTGGGTGCTGCTCGGTAAATGTCGTTTGTCCAGTTCTCTATTTCTGCAGAACGTTGCATTCGTTGTTCGTATGTTTCACGTGGGAAATTGCCAAGTTTCCAGGAGAAGAACCACTGGAACATAACTGCCATGACGAATCGGATGGCAACAACGCCGATAATGAAAATGAGGGAAAGGTATAGGACGACCTCGGAAGCAACGCAGCCGATACTGTTGGTGTCGATAAAGCCAACAGTAATGATATCTTGTAAGCAATGACCGATGCCTCTCTGATTGGTCCGGGAGAAAAGCATGCTGAGATCCTTGTTACTGTAGGTGCCATTGGCTTTTTTCATCTCGTCAAAGATAGCTGGATAGTTGACTTGAGCTTTGCTAAGCCACTGTAAAAGGTTGAGATCGAGGACCACACTAATAAAGGGTCAATTACATTCGTCACATCTGAAAGGCTGAACTCACGATTCAAGGACAGCGAGATTGCGAGTGGGGTTGCGAACATCATCCCATGTAAAGTATACCTGCCCGGAAGGAACCATGGCACGCAAAGATGTCCTTGCTTTAGCAGTTGTATGACATGACGTTGCAGCCTCGTAGCCAGTCAAATTGACACCGGAGGTACCATATTGGTTGTAAACATTGCAAGGGAAATACCAATCAAGGTTTCCTTGGTTTCCGCTGATGCTGGAGCTTGCACTCTTCGTGATAAGCCCGAAGCAATTTTCATTGACCCTCTGGAACATGAAGGATGCGTCATTTCCCGCAATACCCCAATTCCCTTGAATTAAAGGATTAGTTTGGCCATTGAAGACTGACGTGGTCTGAGGGTGCTTGAAGGAAGAGAAATCATAAGCTTGGCCATGAATAACCACCGAACTGTTGCCTATGAATTGGTCCCCAATAGCACCACCGTGAGAGCGATTGGCCGGCTTCCCACAAACCGCATTTGTGAAACCGAATGTCAAGAAACCAACACCGGCCATGAGGATAGCAATGATGGCAACGAGACCTATCTTCTCGCGCCATGCTCGCTGTGCCTCTGGACTGCGGATACCTGGGAAATTATTGTGATTGATGCGACATGTAGTGACAATCAACATACCACAAGACCTCAGTACAACTGACGGTATCCAGCACGTTAAGATCATGCAGTAGATCATCCAGGGGCCACTAGGGCCAGGGCCATTGTAACATCGTCTTTTCTTCTTCACAACCTCGGGCGGCTGAACTGGAACCGAGGAAACGGACTGGGCTCGTTTACGTCGTAGAGTAGTTCGTTTAAACAAAGATAGACCTGATTCATGGACGTCTTCCTCTCGACCAAGAAAAGAGCGGCCACGCCGCAAAGTATCTCGTTGTGGATAATTGCCAGTTGCTGTAGGTTAATGACTCAGCCACGATTAAGACATAATGAACAACACTCGTACTGGAAGGCATAACACCCATCCGCGAATGACCCTCCTCCTCTGCCTGAGCGACGTGAGTGCGATAATGCCATTGCCGATGATTTGGATCGATTTTTTCACGGTCTGGTCTCACCAGACTCTTCTTTCTGCCGACTTTTGAAGGATCAAAATCATGGCTTTCAGGATCTTGGCTTAGTTGGTTCTGGTAGGCTGAGGGCATGTTGCGCTGCCTCTGTGGATCAAGGGGGCCATGACGGTCGCCACGCTCTGTATTCTGAAAAGAGACAAGGCCACGGCCATCGTTGGGATGCAGCTGTGGCCTCGCAGGTGTTGCTGCCTGGTCTGGATAAGGAGGAGCGGGAGACCTGGATTGTGCATGGTTTGCACGCTGGCTGGGACGAGCTGAGCGAGGCGGGCGGTGGTCGCCTCGGGTATCCATAGGAAAGACCTATAGGTCTATAGAGGGGGAAATGGAATATCTAACGAGGGGAAAAGAGAATGGGAGATGAGCCCGCCGCTGCCAACGACGAGGATGTAAGGGAGAAGACGGACGAGACAAGAGGAAGAGAACTTGATGTCGGGGGGAATGAGGTTCAAGTTACTCGCTTTTTTTGGCAAGTTTAGGGGAAAATGATTAATTTAATTTTGTCCTTGTTTCCTCATTTGAACAGAATCTGCAGCCACCTACAGATGGGCTTGACCACTATCCTCGAGCCCCTGTCCATAGAATAAGATTTCAAAGCCCACCTCGCGGTTCCCAACCTAGACCCGCTATGGCTGAGTCAAAGAAACCTTCCATCCCACAGAGTTATGGCACTTCACCCTATTTGTTGGGTTTCATGCTTGAGCTAGGCGAGTCAAGACATCTATAAAAGCATATAGGAGTCACAAACATATGTGGCGTTGTGACGAAATCTGCATAAAATTCCTTTGCCTGGCCATGTGGTACCCGCCTTAACCTCGCTGTACCCTTCCTGCTACTTATTTATAGGTACCCGTCGCTTAAACACGCTCTTGCAGTCCAATGTGCAGTGCAAAACCCCCCAATTTCCGTCGGAACACCCTCAATCGTCCTATAAAGTTTTCTGATCCCGACACCTACCGAATGTCACCGCAACGCCCAAAATATAGCTGTGGGCGGTATGGCTGTACAGAAACCGTGGCGTGAACTCGATGATTGGTTTATGTGGTGGCGCCCTCAACAAATCGGGATAATTTTTCCTCATATGCATCCCCCATACTTGTCGGCAATCATCTTCGCACAGAACTGGCAAAGCCCTGAACGCAGTCAAATGCGGCTTGAATATGTGCCACGTTCCTCCTGCAAAATCGCCATGATATATCAATGTCCTTCCAATTCACCTCGCCGCAACATACCTTGAAACTTAAGGCCCAAATTCTACAAGCATATGTACCCCCAACCGATCTCCAAGAGATTAACATGGCCAAAGTATTATGTCATAATACCAAAATTTGTAAAGCATGGTCTGCAAACCCCCTGCTAAGTCCTCTCTACCTCCAAATTTCACTTAACTCTGATCGACTGCAAATTATAGGGATTAGTTATATTTAACATCATGGTTCCGGCCCATTTTTATCCCCATCTTGTTCTCATGCACGGTGCGCAAAGGCCTTGACACACGCCTTCGCCTCTCATTGATCTTTTGCTTCTTTGCATGTCAAAAACCCTTTCATGGTAGAAATTGGGTCAAAACTTCCACCAATCGCGTGCGAGGTTCCAAACATCATGCTGGTAATAACTTTATTGAGATGTTGCATGATGGCGAATTTCCACCGTGTCATCGATGTGGAGATACAAAAGGATATAAGCGACTGGCATAGAAACGCACTCCTTAACGTTCGAGCTTGCTTGCTCGATAGCATGTAGCTCTAATGCTCAGGGGCGTTTCGCTCTGAATTTTCACCTTGATCAATTGACACTTGACAGCTCTCGACTTTCATGCAACACTCGTTTGTGAGTGTTTCGGTCATGCTATTACAACATGGCTTTCACCTTGCATAAATCCGTTTGGGATCTATGCCCACAAGGAGCCGATCCTTCTAGCTGATATTAAGGACGCGTCAGCTCTACGCGTTGCAGACATTCATTTTTTCGTCAACTGTATCGCTGGGGACACCAAAAATTCATTGATACCTTCCTCATTTGGCCACATCAGGGTCGCGTATCCCTGGCCCTTGAAATAAATGGCAAAACGATTCCCGACTACCTAAACCCTCAGTGAAATGAGTGGGGACGATAATGGGCTCGGATTTATCAACCAATCCGCATACGGCCTTTTTTTTTATCTCGGCTGAGCCGTCTATTCTTTACTCGGTTCCTGGCGCCTGTGATGCACAGAGCCCCCCACGCTTGCCAGCGCTCTTGTCTTGCTCTTGACTCAGATGTATTTCGGTCAGGGGTGGGGATTGGTTTAATACTGTTCAGGCTTAGCGCCTTTTGCCTCTGATGCCGAAGAACGAAGGCGTCTACTATACTGTACGAGATGTCCACACCATAATGCGCGCGGCACCGGGTTTCTGCCGATCAGGTTCCATTTTTTCCAGGCTTTTGACGCCTGCAGCGAGCCCTTTGAACGTGCAACCCATATACCCATTGCTTCCTCCATGCGACTCATCCCTGCATCGAAAGCATCCGCTTGTCACCTGGTGCTTTTTTGCGAGTTGCAATGTGCACTCGATTGGGTTTCCAATACCCTGCTTCCTGGATAGGGTCCCTGGTGTTGCCGGCGTCACCGAGAACTGTCAAATGGCCCGTTGTGATATCATCATGATGACGATGGAAGCTGAGTAAACAGCGCGGAATAACCCGGGTCTCCTTTCCTTGGTCACAGATATCGTCGTCGACGTGGAACCTAAGGACGAAGGCGCAGCTCTATTCTGCGGTCCTGCGCAAATCCTGAACGAATAGACTTTCTCTGTTCGCACCAAGGCGAGGAAAGCTGACATCTCTTGGGCACGTGACCTCGATCAGCAACGCGTCCTGACATGCCGAGGATAAATTTAAATTGCCAGGATCCAAACAATTACTCAGTCCACTATTGCTCTCCTTTCACCTGACTCCCATCCAGGAAATATCCATTCGGTGGAAATATGCCAGGAAATACACATGAAGTCCTCGTTACCCCTGCGCCTGGCACAGTTATCGCCCCATTACATGAATATTCCGATTACCAGAGAAATCTATTGGCTGCACTGGGAAAGGCTAGTCAATGGTTCTACCCTGCATCGGAACCGACAAAGCTGACTTGCAACGCCGCCATTCTACCTTTTATTCTAGTATGCAGATTCCCTTCTGCTGCCTCCGACCGACGCATATCATCATTGGGAGCTGCGATGGCTGGACAAACCCGACACGATACCCCGGTACATGCGGGCAGCCAAGTGGCAACTCGCTGACGGTCAGAAGCGCATCAAAGCCACGTTAGAATGGCGGCGGGAATATAAGCCTGATCTCATTCCCCCCGATGAGGTGAAAATCGAAAGCGAAACAGGGAAAATGTATGTGTCGTTTTAATGCCTTGAATCGAGCCCGGATTAAATGGTATTTCACGGTGACCACAGTCAAATTAATGGATTTGATAGAGATGGTCGACCAATTATCTATATGCGCCCTGGCTTAGAGAACACGCAGGCAGGTCCCAGACAGCTCCGCCACCTTGTGTGGTGCCTGTGAGTTCCCATACATTCTCACAACCCGCATCACCACCTGATCTACCTACCTTGCTACCTTTTCCCAGAGAACGTGCTAAGGACCTTATGCCTCCTGGCCAAGAATCTCTTGTGATCATCGTTGACTACAAGTCTACAACGCTTCGAACCAACCCTTCCATATCCGTGGCACGCAAGGTTTGTCGCGTGCTTCCTTTTTCATTAGATGTTCCAAAGCCGTCTGAATTTCCAAAATAGGTGCTTCACATCCTCCAACAGCATTATGTCGAGACCCTCGGCCGTGCGCTTGTCGTCAATCTTCCTATGCTTCTCAACTTCTTCTACAAAGGGATTTCACCGTTCCTCGATCCTGTCACCCGCGATAAGGTGCGCCAATAGTTCGGGCCCACAAAGTCTAGTCCGCTATACGTTGTTCAGATGCGCTTCAACCCGAATCTATTGGAGCTCATACCCCCAGAGCAGCTCGACGCTGACTTTGGCGGGGAGCACGCATTTGAGTTCGAGTCCGAGAGTTACTGGAACCAGATAGTCTCGTACGGGAACAGCCGTCTATTTTCACATTGTCGACCTATACTAAAAAGGACCGCCACAGCGCGTGTGGTATCGCCCCAGACGGGACACGGCTAGAAAGATCAGAAACTAAATCAGATTCCACATCACTATCGGACGATACTATGGTTCATAAGTATGTATTGACATCAGGGACCTCGTGGAGCTGCCTTTGACCTGCTATTTGGCTTTCATCCTAGGAACGATCAAGGCCCACAGATGAACGAATTGTCCGACAAAATTGCAGAGATATCGCTGCCAGCGGCTGCGCCTTCGGATCTGGTTGCCCAATTGGGCACGGCGTGAGGAGCATGTTTCGGGATGTATAATATTTCGCAAGGTTCCACATGGTGTCTGGTAATGCACTACCTCCTTATTTGTCACTGCCAGTTCTGACTTGCCCAGATTAAATTTCAGGTAATGATGTATCTATGTAACAGATTCGACAGCATGACCAGGATTTGGGCAACTTGCTGTGCAGTGGGCTTTCCGTCTGAGGTCACTTCATTAGGAGTCCATTTCTGGTGCTTCCTTCGGCATTTAGTCATTGAAGATCTTCGAGATTGGATAGCCTTTAAGTGGAAGATCTGCAGTCGGGAGAACGTCACAACTGTAAGGACCATCGTGCGTGTGTTAGGTAGCATGAGAGTGGGTGTGCGATAGTAGGTACATTGAGTAATATTAAATGCGTCCCGAGATGCAAACTTGAATATGACTGGGGAAGCCGGCTTTTGGAGTCTCGAAAATCCAAGGAGTGGCGGGAATTAGGGAAAGGGAAGCTAGCTAATGATTGAAATGAATGGTTGGGGATGGAATGCCACAGGGTCATGGAAAGAAGGCAAAAAAGTACAGATATCTGAGTCCAATAAAGTATGCAAAAAGAAAAAAAGTTAAGAAATGTTTTCAGAAGAGAGATCTAAGTCGGAGGAAACAGCGTTCAGATCCCGGCCTTCCAGCTTGAAGGCGGGGCCGGCGCTCTCCTAACCCCACCTCGAGCAGGGCTTGAGGGCTGGCTCGCTGTGCGTGACCGCGGGGAGTTTTTGTTTTGGCTCTGGAGGGTTTGCTGGGATATCGGAGGGACAGGAGGAGGCATATACCCCGAATCGCGCGACATCCCAGGCCGTCTCGCGGTCGACCGATCTGGGCCAAATGGTTCTCCATACGAGCTCTTCGCCGAGCTCCACTGTCCACCGCCACCACCACCGCCTCCGTACTCACTCCTCGAGCTGTTGATGCCGCCGCCACTGCCGCCGCCAACACCCCCATACATCGACCGGGCACTTGGAGGGAAGATGGCGGATCCCGTAGACCACCCATTGCCCATGCCTTGCATGCCCATCATGTTCATGCCTCCCATCCCCATACCAAACGATGGGCCTGCCGTACTGCCCCCATAAACACTTCCACCACCTCCACCACCAAATCCTCCTACAGTGCTGCCGCGATCCCATTCGTCTGCCGCAGCGGCCATTGCTTGTTGTGCTACGGCGATCTGATAGGCCTGCTTCGCGTACATCATGGCCTGCTGATGGGCCGCGAGGTAGCTGGGATCTGTGGGAGGGGGAACCATGAACTGATTGGGTGAGAGCATTTGCATAGGTGAGGCATTTTGCTGCTGTGGCCACATGTTCATGCCCATGTTGCCCCAGCCTGGAGATACACCGCCAAATCCCATTTGCATAGGCATAGGACCACCCATATTCATCATGGGTGGAATGGAAGACATACGGGCGTTGAGCCCCTGATTAATGGGCATGTCGTCATCGTCATCGTCGACAAGAGGACCGCGCCCATTGATAACGTTCCCAAGCTGGGTGAACCAAATATCAACAGGACTCGAAACTTTTCATTGCTTAGCCTTACCTCGATAGCAGCACGCGCTTCGCTCCTTCTCCTTTCCCGTCTCCTATCTTCATCGTTTACAGGATCCCGCTCAGGTCCCCCTTTCCCGTCGGGAAGATCATCCTCAAAAACCACGCTCCGGCGCTTGACATGACGCTGTCCCAGGCCACTCACACCACTACTCCATTCGTTGCCCTTCCCTCTGCCACGCTCCCTATTGGCTCTGCCAGATCCAATGTCACTACCGTCGCGGGGCGTCAGCGGTGCTCGTCCACTGCTTGAGTCTCCTGTCGAGCTGGCAGGACTATCTCGACGCATAGCAAATGGTTTAGGAGGAGCGTTGCCCGCTCCCGGGGAAGAGGAAGGGATTGGCATCGCAGGGACCATTGTGCTACTCCGTGGTCGAGGACCGGGGCTAGTCGTTTTCGGGCGATTGATGGGACCTTGGCTTGGGGAGGCTGTTGCACCCACAGAGGAGCCCGATTTGCCGTTATAGGGTATTGGCTGAGAGCGGAGCCCACCTGATATGGACGATGATGATGATGATGACGACGGAATGAGAGTGCTGCTTCTTTGCCGGCCAGCAGGGGTTGTAATAGGAGGCGGTCGATTGTTAGCGGTGATGCTGCTGCCACCACTGCTGGAGCCACTTTGGAAGGTAGTTTTGGACAATGGGGGTCGGGACGTCACACTGAAGGCCGGAGGGGGAGCACGCTCTTTGATAGGGATGGGGACAATCAACGGTAGGGCGTTGTCTAATTCCGGCTTAGCCGTATTAGATTTCTGTGAATCGGGTTTATTATTCGGTGGCTCGTCGTCGGAGCTATCGCTGTCGGTGTCGTCCTCTTCACCTTCTTCCGATGATTCACCATTCCTAGAGATCAATCTTATGCTTGCACCGAGCATCTGAGCGAGATCCTTATCTGGTGGGCTAGGTCGGATCGTCGAGGCCGAAACGGAGGATCCCACGTCGCTGGAAATCCTGCGATGCCTTGTATCAAACGATGGAAGGCTCGCGGTAGGCGTAGACGTCCCTTTGCCCGACCTGAAGCTCTGCTCCCCCTGTCGTGCACTAAATCCGGTTGTTACCTGTTCCTCTGACGGCGGTGCTTCGAAACTAACCCTTCGTGCTCCGCGCTCGAAACTGAATCGTCCATGACCCAAGGCCGAACTACTGCTCTGGCCAGGGCTTGACGCTGGAGCGTCTTGATTTGCTCCTACCGCCGAAGAGTGCCCGATTTCAGATTTCGCCCCAGATCTAAACCTGTTGTCGCGTTGCTCACCCATGCTCCCACCACTGCTCCCGCTTGATTCGGACCCAAGGGTTTTCCCCACAGCTTTCGAGAGTCGCTCATTAAGCCCATCCCTCTTGTCGAGCGAATCACTGGCCGAGCTCTTAAGCCTCGATTGGGTATTGAAAGTCTCGATTTCTTGCGTAGGCGTACCCAGCGGTAATTTGAAGATGGGGGAAGGAATGGTAGTCGGAATCTTGGGGCTGGATACAGGGCTCTCCACAAGGTCATCCTGTGAGAAATAACTGACTGTGCGACCATCCGAAAGGAGACCCCTCCCATCCTGTGAGAACACGCTGGCACTTCTCTTTCGCCTTGCCTCAGCTGAGAGGAAGTGTTTTGGGTCGGTGATCCGAGCGGTATCGTGGCCAAGTAAGCTTATCGAATCGTTGCGACTTTCAATTGAGAAGGTACTTCTTGTATCGCCCGTACCGTGTATGCTCCGGGGGTCAGCACTAGCGAGTAAAGTTGGGCCAACTGTGAACCCTTCGCGCCCAAGTACCTTTTGTTTGTCTTTCCCACTGAAGACGTCGCCGACAGGTCCTCGGGCCATCACCTCGTTGATATCAACTAATGGCTTGGTTAGATTGCTCGTCGAGTGCGAGGCGTTACCATGTCCCGTGACAGTGCGGGTATATGGTGAGTTGGTTGCCTTGTTGTGAGAAGACGCATTCATATTTGGATTTGAACCTCCAGTGGACGAATGGGACATTGCACTTCCTGGCCTGCGCGGCGCAACCAGTGTGGCGAGAGGGGCGTCATCGTCAGAATCAGAGTCGGAATCGGACGGAACAGGGAGTTTGGTGATAACAGTGGCTTTGTAAGTTGTTTGCAGCGGGCGGTTTGTGTTGTTTGGCGAGTTAGAGGAAGTACGCCCAGCCAACCTTAGTGGGAAAGTCGTTGTGGACATAATTTGTTGGGAGGAAAACGAGGATACCTCTTCAGGTGTGAAAGCAGAAGAGGAGCGTCTATGCTGCTTGGTGTCTGTTTGGCTTCCACAGATCAGGTATTGGTTTAAATATATATTAAGATAAATCACTGACCACATGTACTGGGCGGTGTAGAACCTGATAAAATGGCGGTGTTCGCATTCGCAGAAACTAAGATACTAGCGCGCTTGGCGGCATCAGACGGCGACAAGGCACTGGTTGATACACTGGCACGTGTTCGGTACTGCCCCAAACTAGACTGTGACCGCATGGGAGGGCCAACAGACGGGGGAGGTGAAGCAGGCCCTCTTGACAAGTTTGATGATCGAGAAGAGGATTCACTCATCGTTGTGGAGGAATTAACACCGAGCCTTTGTCCGTTTGGCCCAAATGCAGGGTTAGGCATTGGAGAAGGAGCATTGGCATTGAACCGACCAGAGCTGTGTCCAATTTCAGATTTCGACTTCGTTCCGTGGCCAATCTCTGATTTCGCCTTGCGTGCTCCACCACCTAGCATCCCCTGTGGCGATGCCCCAGTATTTGAACGTTGGGTTACGGTGCGCTTCCTTCCCACTCCAGGTCTCTGTGTTTGATCTTCGTCTTCGTCATCATCTGAATCAAAGTCCTCAGAGGTAGCTGATTCGTCTGAATCAGAA
Organism: Phaeolepiota aurea; assembly: GCA_036937095.1. Lineage (NCBI taxonomy): Eukaryota > Fungi > Basidiomycota > Agaricomycetes > Agaricales > Squamanitaceae > Phaeolepiota > Phaeolepiota aurea. The sequence goes on from JASFDG010000073.1 coordinate 22,810, forward strand.
TTATACAGGGTCGATCTCCTGGATTGTATCTGAGCAGACGATATATGTGGAGACGATCTTGATGGTCGTGGGCTGTCTCTATCTCCTGCAAGTGCACTTGCATTGTACCTTCCCGATTCTGAGGCAAGTGTCGATGGTAATGGGCTCGGGGAGCGGAAGGATGGTACGGGACTACCAGCAGTGCTACGCCTTGCTTGAGCCTCGCGGAAAGCAGCCACGGATATTCGCTGAGTCTCAGAAGTGGTGCTTGCACCGCGTGGGCGTGGGCCCGTGGTCAGGGGACTATTATGAGCGGTCCCATTGGTCGGTGTGGGAGGGGCAAGAGAAGCGTAAGACGAATTATTTGGAGAAGGCGGTCGTATGTGGCGGAATGCTTTGAGATTAAAGGAACCTATATCGTCATCAGGTGGAGGTATTACGGGTGTAGCAGAAGTCGATTTGGAAGGGGAGGTCGTCGGCGTATGGGATTTATTCCATGGAAAGATGGACGGTCTTTTTGTTTGTTTGACGGGAAGTGGTGGTGACTCTGGCGTGGGACGTGCATATGCATCAGCAGGCAGAGAGCGTGTTGACAAAGCGCTATGAGGATCAGCATATGCAGCGAAGATGGCGGATTTCGATGGCGGGGGGCGAAGACGACGCCTTTCCGGAGAGTCACTTTCTAACGTTTCGTTCGTTACAGCTGAACTTGTGCTCAAACGGTCCATGTATGCAGGTCGGGGGTGGTCGAGTGTTGCCGATGGTGTACTGTTCATGGAGGCACCCGAATTGCCATTGGCGTTCCTTTTCCGGCCGAAGGGTAAACGAAGTTTGCTCGAAGACGCGGGGACATGGGGAGGAGGGGCTCGGCGGGTACCATCTGGATGCAATGAATGGCCATTAGGACTTGAAGGCAAATTCTTGTCCGCGGGAATGTATGAGGTTGTGGGTGATGATTCAACGAACGACTCAAGCTCAGCACTACTGTGAATGCTCGATGTCCCCGCCGCGCTATGCGTCGACGACTTATTCTTTCTGCTAAAGAAGCCGCCCAACAACGGCATCAGGGCTGGTCTCTAAGCCGTGGATATTAAGGCTTGGCCAATGGAGGAAGTATGGGGAGAACAAACCTATTGCCTACAGCGACAAGAGTGGCAACGACAACACCGACGACGACGAGGACGAGGATGAAGGGGGGAGGCTCAGGGAAAAAGTTGAAGGCGAAATAAGCAGAACACCCTTCCATTCTCTTGTTTGTCCGTGTATTGTTTCTTCCACATCCGGAACTGGGGGATCAAATGCAAATTGGCGTTTCGTCGTTGCTCGTTGGCCATATGCATCTTGCCAAGTCCCTTGTCTTTCCTCGTCGCCGTCGTCGATGACCGCCACCGTTTAGGCGCCTTTGTTACGAGAACTCACTGTTTCGCTTTCAATTCTACGCCTGACAAAAATAGCACATGGCAAACCAAGACCGCGTGCCGCAGTCGACTTTTGTCTAAGCCAGTTCCACGTTGCTTCTGGGACGTCTCTGACAATTCTTTTCAAGATTCCCTGGTCTGTGTGCAGACTCGATCTCACTCCACCGTAAGCTTGTTCTTGTTCCCAGCGGCTTGCACTCTTTCCGAGCTTCTAATCCCGTTCAATCCCAGCGATGATCTTTTTATCTCATCATCTCATCACTGGTTACAACAACCCACCTCAGCGTGGTCCATCTTTCTAGACTACAAGTCACTTTAAAGTGCCGCGGTAAGTATGCCTTAAAAGCTAAGCGTCATGCGTCTGCCACCTGGACACCAATGCCTACCGTTCATCGGAAGTTAGATACGTCCGAATCTCTTCCGAAGCACCCAGGTCCCTTCGTATAGCGTATGGCCCAGAACTACTTTTGCGTTCTGAGAAGGCAAGCTAGGCAAGGATCGTTTAACTGTGAATCTCACGCCATTTCAACTGTTGGCACCCAGCGTGTTATCTTGTTCGGGGGTCACATGCATCTTACCCAAGTTCGAGTACCATAGTAGATAACTCTACTCGTCAGTTTTCCCTGCAACGCAGCCTCGACCCCTCTGATAAAGTCCCTGGATCTTCAGCTAATCTGGTAAGTACGATCGATTTATGCACACAGAGCCCGCCAGATGGTCGGTTGGTATTGTATCCCCACCGAGCCAAGAGAAGTATTTTTGAATCACAGGGGCCTTCGAAATCAAAACGATGCGTTACTCGACTCCCATCTTTAGGTCCAAGGAGCAGTAATGTTTCTTTGTTCGAGACTTCCACGACAACCCAGAGAGTACGCTGATGCGCCTTCTCGACGGCAAGAACACGGCCTGGAGGTGCAGGCCAAATATTCCCGGCGATGCACTTCCTGTCGGCGGTGATTGGCTTCCATCAATGTCTCTTAGCTATTGTAAAAATGAACATGGGAACGGCGGCCACTATGACCTCTCAAATCGCCTGCCAAGGCTTCATAATCATATCCTTATCTGTTCATGTAGCTTTCAAGTAATCAGATGGTATTTCAATTATGCATCATCCACGAGGTATGTAGTTGTTGAGATGCAAAGCACGTTTTAATGATGAGTTTCCAATTGCAGACGGCCCCTTGGTCTCACAATCTACTGTGCTCTATGGGCTTCTGCCCATTGCCTTCCCCTGACATGCTTTCTTCCAACAGTGATGCGCCCTCTGCTCAGCACTCAGCTGTTCCTAGAAACCTACCTTGAACTTGGAACCCGGAACCAGTACAATATAAAGCAATTTGACGACAACGACACCTGGAGTTCAGCATTATACATCGTCAGTCAAATGGTTGAGAGGATTACACATATTTCATATCGTATGTGGTCGTCAAGAGTGCCGATGATGCTGATTTGTGTTTGATTAACAAGCTGGATACCCCTTTGTGCTCCAAACATAGGAGGATGTGTCGTCTACTGCAACAACAAGCCTATCTCTATGGATCAGCGATGCAAACCTAACTCCAGTTCCGCGCCCCTACTCCGTAACATCGATCGCAATCTCATCCGCTTCAAGCATGGATAACATCCTCAAAACGAGGACCAACTGGACCATCATAACCAAAATCACGAACGTTGCTGATATCGGGCTAAGAACGCGTATTACCGGTGTGTCGTCATCGACATTTGGGGACCGTCGAAGCTCGGTGGAATTCCAAGGACTCTTGTCTCAGCAAGGAATCACTCCATGTATGTCCAAGAATCGCTGCGATAAACAATATGGCTGACCTGTGGCGACACTAGCGTCATTAAGGATATAGAACCTGAGTTTAGGTGCTCACCACAACAACCATACAGATGGTCGCGGTACAAGGTCCCAAAAACCCCATCGGTTTTCTGCAGCTACATCCGATGCCTTTGACAGGAATTAGTTTGTAAGCTGGGTTATTTCACCGTGGATTTACCTGCATCCATCTTATCCTCATTGTGGTTCCGTGTAGCCTTGCTTGACTTATAATGTACAAGCTGCTGAACGTGACACTTGTGAGCCCGCAGATCGTCGAAGCCGTCAACATCATGGCGACCAAGCCACTATCAATAGCTAGGATTTGGCTATACGCGATCGATGTGCTTTGTGGATCGTTCAAAAATCCGCGATGCGTGAGTTTGGGGAGAAAATGCACTTACGCAAATAATCCTCCAGGGTCATTATACGTACCTGTCTGGTCCAGGTGACTACGCGAATGCCCCCCGCTTGCATCTGATTATGGGGTCCCAGTTTGAGCCGAAAGGTATTGGGGAGCCATAAGGAACAGGCAAGATACACTTTTCTAAATGTTTTAACGTGTCATTGATTAAAAGGTGTTAGAAAACGGGAATTCACAGCGCAGCCACGGCTTTTCAGTTACACCAACCAGCTTATAAAAATTAATACAAACCTCAAACCAAGCCACCACCAACTGAGTGCTGATGTGCCCTCCTCAGGTTGTGCCTGCAGGCCACTAACCATTTCTCTGGGATGCGTCTGTACCCGCTCCCCATATTCCATGGCGGAAGGTGGGCACTGGCATGGTTCTGGATCTTCATTGACACGGGCAGTACGCTCTGGGGAACTATTGGCGCCTATGCGTTGGAATTCCAAAGCATCCGAGGGACTGGCTGGCGTTGCGAATTCCCTTGTATTAGTGGCTGGTATGGCTTGTGTCGATCTGGGCATCGGTACAGCCACAGCCTTGGTCGTGTCAGCGCCTAATTCTTGCGCTTGCAGTGGGTGTTCTAGGTGACTGCGGCGAGGAGGTTGGAGACTAACATCGCGTTTGTCACTCATCTTGCGGGGTCTTGGTCTTTGATCTCTTGCCCAATCATAAGCAAGGTGCGTGAACGCTGCCCAGGCGGGAATTTTTTGTCGATGCGTTTTCAGAGAGAAGAGCCTCATCTTGGCTGGGATTGTAGCCGTTTGAGGCATTTGAGGTACATGATGACCAGTGATTTTTTGACAATTGAATCCTCCAATTGCAGGACAGAGGGGGAAAGAAGGAAAGAGGGAGGGTGTAAAATCCCTACAATTCTGAATATATATACTTGGCATGAGTCTAATCACTAACGGTTTATACTATGCTATTACTATTACGACCTAGTAGTGTTCACGATTGTGATGCGTGACTGCACTGTGAAACGATCTCTGTCTATTTTTTATCAATTCATTAGAGGAAGGTAGAGAAACCGCTATGTTATTTTGGTCCCACTCTTCACGGGGCAAAAAGCTATTTTTCGTTATCCCACCCCCCAAATGCCTCGTAGTGCCATCGTCGCTGCTACTCGAGCAAGAGACGTATCAAGTCCAAGACAGGGTGAAGCAGAATCAAATCACGATGACGGCAACTTCAATTCTCGCTTAGTCCCAAGCTCTTCCATTACCGACATCGGCCTTCAGTTTGACCAGAAACCACACAATGCCGCGAAGCACAAGAAGCACCATCACCATCATCGCTCAACAAATTCGAGTGAAAGTCCTGCGAGGTTCGCAACCGCAGGCGCCGAACCAGGCGTCAATCCTCGGCGTGGAGAAGCAGTCGCAGAGTTCAGCCATTTCAAGGAGGCCTGCGTCATTTACGTCATAGACTACGATGCTGACGATGCCGTATTTCGTCGCATGGGTAATGAAGAGCTTGTTGCCTTGATGGAAAAGGAGCCACTGAAGAAAGAGGAATTGCCGCCTTTGAGTGTGCGTTGGATCAATGTCGGGGGCATTGATTGGAGCGTTCTCAGTGCACTGGCGCTGAGATACAGTTCGTTTAAGCATTTCTCAAGCTGGTATTCCGTTGACATACTTGACAGATCTACATTCACTCGCACTTGAAGATATCCTTCACGAACAAGGTCACAATCATTCCAAGGCAGATTACTACCCAGAGCACCTTTTTTTGCGTATTCTCTCTCATTCACTGGACACGAGCAATGGGGACTCGGGTGACCCCAAGGATCCCTCGCAATTCCCTACCAATCAACGCGAACCCGATTCAGAATACCCCGTGGATCTGGCACTTGACCCGAATATCGCCACTATGGAAGAAGGCTATGTTCGCAGCAAAATTAATGCTACGCCGACGTCGCAGGCCGGTAACGGCTCCATCGCGATCACCAAGAGCATCGGTTCCTCAGAGATACCAATCTTGAATATGCAGACCCTGCATCCTTTGCCCCCATTCAAGGGCAAAGTTCTTGATATGTCACACCATATCACGTCCTTGAAGAAGCGGTTTGGGAGACTCAGTGGCATGGGAAATCTGGGGTCGGTATGTGTTATTAATATGCCCCAGAACATGGCCCTGATCAGGATGATTTTGCAAGGCCAATAGGCAGCAGATGTTGAGAATACGGTCTCTCACACAAGGTGACCGCGTCGAGGTTCGCCACGAGCCTATTTTCATTTTCCTTTTGCGTGATGGTACCATTCCACCACCCCCTACTTTATGGCTCCATCTCAACCTTATTTTCAGGTACAGTCATCTCGATTCACCCCACTCCCAACCTGGAATACACATCTCCTATTCTGGATCGCTTGCACCGGCCTGATTCCGTCCTCCGCACGTCTGAGGATGCCTCACTGTTGGTACAGAGCATACTTGATCTTGGTAAAGTCATGTTATATGTCTGGACTTTGCTCGCCTGATATCGCTGTCGTTCATCAGTCGTCGACCGAATCCTAGAGGTAATGGACGAATACCAAATGAAGATCCACGGACTGGAACACGATATTCTGCTCTATCCTGGGATGCACAGTGTGAGAAGCCGTACGCAGTTTTAACTGAATAGTAGAGATTTGCCGCTTACCAGTTGTGTGGGGGCAGTTCACATACTCTCTGGCGACCTGATCCTTCACAAGCGAACTCTGGAACCAATAAAGACCATGATATATGGCCTAAGGCGCTATGATATGGACAGATGCTTGGCACTTGCCGATAACATGGTTCAGGGACAGGAAGAGCACTCTGAAGGGGAAGAAATCGAGGAGAAGCAAGATGAAGCCGGGAATGGACTCAAGATGGGAAAGGGGAAGGAAGAAAGAGGTAGGCGCCAGCGCGCAAGGCAGAGGGAGCGGAGAAAAGCAAGTGAAACTGCCCTGGCAAGGACACGGATACCTGTAGGGGGGTATATCAGCTACAAATCCAAGGTCTATCTGGTATGCTTCCTCTTTATGTTTCGCAATATCATGCCGGCTTGTTGGTTGATGGATACCTGAAAGGCGGATGTTTACGATCATATGGATTTTGCGCTCACGAGCTTGGACATGTTTGCGGCCATTTCTGAGAATCTAATCAATTATGCGTTCAACGTGGGTTTCATTGTTCATTAATCCAGGAAAATGTGCTGATATTTCACGGGATAGATGGCATCATATGAGATAAACAAAGTCATGTATGTGCCCAGATGTATATTAAAAAGGTTGCCCCAACCTTAAATGCTGCCCACCAGGAATCGGCTCACTCTGGCAACAATTATATTCTTGCCTCTAACGCTCCTTGTCGGCTACTTCGTAAGAAATCCCCCTGCTCTTACTGACATCCATGACCAACGCAAAAAAACCTCAAGGGCATGAACTTTTCTCCATTTTGGAGTGTGGAACACAATACAGATCTATTGTGCGCGTCCCCCACATTTGTTTCTGGTTCCCTGCTCTTGGCTGACCTTTTCAACCTAGCTTTTGGAAGATAGCCATTCCTGTCATGTGCGCACTTGTGCCCATATTTATGCTTGAGGATATCCGCAAGTTGGTGCGCTATCTCAGACGTAGGACGGCTGCCGATCATGCGGTGAGAATGGGTCGGTGAGATTGCATATGGTATATCTGGATGATTTCGACCCATATGTTCACTGGGCGTTCTCGGTCACACAAGACGAATGCGCAGGATGTACGGGTTGTAATAAGTTTTTTCATGGTATGAACAAGGGAGGTCATCACAATTTCATTAGCATTTATCGTAAACCCAGCAATAAAAGGGATATGTTACACTGGTGCAAATTATACCTCGTAGGCAAAAATGAGTGAAATGGGGTATGTAAATAAAATCCCGAGGAAAAGACCCGACTCTAATCCAAAGAATTTAAACTGCCCTCAAACGATGACAAACTTTCACGGATGGCCTTGACGCGCATATCGACAGAATCGAGCGTCTGGTGGAGGTATTGCAGTTCGGTTTTCCAGTTGCCCGGAGTTGCTGTGGCGTCTTGAATAGGCGGCTGTTGGTTCCCGAACTGTAGCACCTGCCCTGTACCCACAGCACCCCCAGCCTCCCGCTTTCCCGCCGCCAGCTCGTCCCACAGCGCAGTGACAATGCCCTGCACCCACTTCTCGCGCTCCTCGATCTTGCGAATCTCCTTCTTCCGCCCCGCATCTACACGCGACCCCATGAACATCAGCGTGTAGATATTGCTCAGCACGAGTATCACGATCAAAAAGATCAGGATGGTCGTGGACGTCGACTGGTCCCACGCGTCCTTGATGAGCTCGACCGCGCCGCTCGCGCTCTGCTTCGCGACCTGCGCGGCGCCCTCGAATGTATCCCACGCCCACTGCAGCCCCCGCTGATTGCGTTCCTTCTCCCGACGCTTGCGCTCTTCCTCTATCACGGCCACCTTTGGACCTGATGGCGCGGACTTTTCTTCCTCGGTTGCCAGGACAGGCGCCGCGGCGGCAGCGAGAGCGGTGGAGTCCATGCCCTCGGGTATGAACTCGGCTTGGTGGTCATTGATGTATGCTCGCATGGCCTTCTCTAAATCACTATGGTACACCTTTTGGCCCTCGATCGCAGAGCGCTCGATGATGCCTACGACATGTAAACGATGAACTCTGGACACGGGTATTAAGACCACTCACTTCGGATGAAACTCCTCCCAGTCCACTCCACCTCGGTCGTCACGATGATTCGGCTTGAAATGGCGCTCGCCCACATGATGCACGTCCGCGTTTTGACAGAGAACACACTTCCACTGGGGACGTCGGGAGTGCGCGTCGTGGTGACCGTGCTCACATAGTTGTCAAAGTCGCAATACACCATCTCATCCCTGATTTCACATTTAGTTTGTTTGGGGCCGAGACTCCCATTCAGCGGCTTGATATACGACATATTGCGAGTGAGCAGTTTCGAGCCAGGTTCAGTCGGAGACCAGTCTGCCATCTGGATATCTGGAGAGAGTGGCTATGAATGGGGCATCATAAAGGGGATATATGCACACATACCAAGTAATTTTTGGTTGACTGCCATAAAGTCTTTGATGAACCCACTGGCAAATATCAAGTTATGAATACGATCTGGCGTCCCAGGGATGACTGTCTCCATCGCCTTCTCGCTATAGTGTTTCCCCTCTCTCCCACATGCGCATTGCGTCGCCTTGCGCACAAGAGCTGTCATTGGGGCAGACGCATCGGAGATGAGGCTCTGCTGTGTGCCAAGCGGGCTCGACGCCTCCATTGATCCGCGACCGCTTTCTATGCTTGCTCCGTCACTCGGCCTCGCAAGTCGCCAGATATTGTAAATGACGTCAAAGGTTGTGTCGCGCGAGAGGAAGGAAGCGAAGTTGTATTTATTCTGTCGAGTTGTAACTTGGATGGCGTTCGGGATAACGTATGCAGTCATCTTCCTCTCGAGGGAGGTGATCTCATATATGGGGATGCAAAGCTGGGGATGAATTAGGGGTCATATTCTTTGAGAGCAGCCTGGGTGAAGAGGTCACTCACGTCCGTAATCCAACCAAATATATTGGCGTGGAAACATATGTGGTTTTCAGAGATGTATATGCGTCCTTGAATGAGAATCTCCCTCTGCAACGCACACCCATAATCTAACGTATACATGTGAGTACGGAAGAGGCATCGAGATTGGAGATAGGCTTACCTTCGATAAGATAATCACCCTCCGGGATCGTCGGGAATAACTCATGGAAGTCGGCATTCCTTTTATTACTGGCGACAGCAAAACCAGTGACGGGAATATCATCCTCCCCAAGGTCGAGATCCATCAACCCATCCGACGAATCCGACTGCCCTTCATCATCCGAGCTCCCCTCATCTAGGCCAGAATAATATTCAGGCCTATCATCCGGAAACTCAGAGGTGTTGTCGCTGTGCACCGAAATCGATGTCCGCCTTTTGTTAGATTTTCCCGAATTTCTGGATCTCATCGAGCGTGGAGACAAGTCTGCTGACCTGCTCTTCACATGACTGGATGAGCCAGTGGGCGAACGTCCATAGGGAGGCGACCCAGGGACTGATGACTTGTGCGAAGCTGACGAGCCGTTGCTCTGGGTGAGGATGACAGGGGGACTGATTTGTGCCTGGTGGGCAGCTGAAATCGTTGTATTTGCCATGGCCAGTCCTGATGCTGCAATGGCACTCGCCAGACCAGTGGGCTTTCGAGTAGTGGAACGCCGCCAGGGTCGTTTCTTCTCCTTGCCGATGAAAGACAATGTGTCAGAGGTGTCACGTGGCATGAGGAGGGTATTAACGGTCGCAGCCTTGGTGAGAACTTGTTCCGACGATGGGAATTCAGGAGCATTCATCGACGTTGGGGACTCGACAATGTTTTTGGCGGTAACAACACCGTTGGTGGACGTGGCGGGTTCAAGCGAGATTCCAGGAAGTGGCATGGTGGAAATGGGTGGGGGCTTGACAGATCGATTGGAAGCAATGGACTTGTTAGACGCCTTCCGCCGGACTTCATGAGCAGGCTCGAGAGTGGTGTTGCTTCGCGCCATAACTTTGGCCTTGTCAACGGGGGTCACTGGGCGATGAATGGGCTCTGGGCTTTTGGCAGTAGAGGGTGTGGGAGTTGGAGTTGGTGAATTGTCGTCTTCTGATCCTGTGGAAATTGTAGGAATAGACACGTGAGGCTCTGTGCCTGATTCTCGGGGCGAGGTTGCAAGATCTTGTTGTGAACTGGAAGAGGAGAGGCTGCCGTTGGGAATGAGTGGTGATGGTGGGACGACCACAACGTTTGGTTGAGTACTTGAACTATCAAGGCTTGCTGAGCTGTGGTTAGCTTGTGTCACTACGACAATGTTCGGAGGGCGACTGGGCTCCCTTCTCGACTTGGTTGAACCAAAGTTTGGAGGCGTTGGCGTTGGCGGCCGCGGTGGCAGTGAAGGCTGGCTGTTATTGGCAGCAACAGACGGTGCTCTGCTACGGTTGGTGCTAGGAGTAAAGCCACTGTTTCTGGGTGATTCAATTGAACGGTCTGAGCGATCCCGTGTGTGTAAACTAGGAGACGCTGCTTTGACCAACTTGGATAAGAAGTTGGGGGCCATATAAAAAAATCGTGCCCTCCTGGGGTTGTGAGAAAAGATCTGTCACCGATCTGAACTGCGGTGTAATCTGGATTTTACAGCACAGATTGTCGTCAAACTGCGGGTGTTATATATTGGCCTGCTAGCAACCCGTCGAGTGTTAGAGGGCCTGCTGTTTGCGATAATAGCTGATGGACAATGAATCAAACCAACAACCTTGGGCCGTGAGATGATTATGTTGTCCGACACGAGTTGAGGTTGGTTTTGATCCCGTCTGTCAGAATCTTTGACGCGGACGATTCAAACGGAACCAAAATCCATATATATATATGTTTTCCAACATACTACGGGCAGGTAGTATACTCACGTGTGAGCCTGCTGATCCGACACCAGCTGACCCCTGAGCAGTCGTCACCTCTTGACATCGCTGCAGACAATGAGGACAGGGGACTTCATTTATTTTTTGCACGTCCTATTAAATATTCCAAAAGGAAAGGTTATAAATACCAACGACCATCTTTCAACTATCTTTGGTCTTGACATGAGGATGATTTCATCACTTCGAGATTGGGTTCCCTGTAGCTGGATCTTGGGGCTTGAGGAACTTTGAGGCCACCATGTTCAACCAAGTTCAACTGCGCGAGCGGATTGCTTCTTGGGGCTTGAAGTCTCAAAAAACAGACCCAACAAGTGCGAAGCCAGGCAGACGAGATCGGGAATGACACGGTCGACGTTCTTCGAATTTCGTTGCGTATAGGTTTCATATAAATGGATGGAACAAAGCTACAACCTCACTCCACGAGCAGCGCTGAGCGTCGGAAATAAAGTTAGCTTGAGAAATCCATGATCATAGACACATTTAGGGCGAGTCTCGTCGTGTCTTGGGGTCTTGAGGAATCGCGAGTCGTAAAATGAGGACCTTGGACCTATATCCTGAGACGTATCAACAAATCGAAAAAGGTATCGTGGTGCGAAACAATCCGTATAACAAATTTTAAATACTCCCTCGCTCTGCACTCCGCCTCGAGCATACCCATCAGGTCGTCCGGCGACCAAGCCCGCACAATGCGAGGGCAGCATTCATCATATCATGGTCTTCGATGCCTTTGGGAAACTCCGTCATCTGGCCAGTAATGGACCTCCCGCCATCTGCTGCCCAGCGAGCGTCCCCCTTTCCCCATGTGCTGGGAGGAGTGACTGCCTCCTCTGCCTCCTCGTCAGTCAGGTCCATATCCATGGCATTGTCCATCCTTTCGTTCCCCCTTGTTCGTCCACGTGGCATAGCTGACGACGACGAAGGACCACCCCTTGCATCTGACCCGGAGGCACCCTTGTCTGCAAGCCGCGCTGCGGCACATGCCCACTCTAGCGTGCGACGAGTCCGGTGGTTAGTCGCATACGAATCGACATAGTCATATTCCCTAGCGGGAGGGCTATTGAGAGGAGCGAGGGGGGATGAGGGCATATTGTCCCATATTGCAGCATTGGGGTTGTGTCTCCGGTTTGGCGTTCGTGGCGTAGGTGCACGCAGCTCCGACCGTGACGCGACATGGTCGAGGGAAGGACGCGACGACGTACTCGACGCCGATATCGACGCGCTCCTCGCGGACGGGAAGGTGGGAGACGATGATGTACGCGGTCTAGCCGACGAGGGATTAGCACCCGCGGTCATATTCCCCGCCGCCACTTTGCGCTCCGTCTGGCGCTTATTTTGGAACCAGATTGTCACTGATTTGATCTCCCTATAAGCACGCGGAATTAAGGTTAGGGATTAGCAACATATTAGCCGTTATACACACATTCCTCCTGCTTTCGCGACGGCTTCTCTGTCGTCTCGGGAAGGGTGGGAGTTTTGGTGGAACAGGTTCTCCAGCATGGTCAATTGGATATTGGTGAAGCGTTTTCGTGTGCGACGCGAGCTGCTGATGGTAATTGCGCTGACCGTGTCGTCCGACGAATAGAAGCTTGTCGAGGACGATGTACGCGACAGTGAGGGATGCAGTTTGTCCATGAGGGGTAGTAAAGGGGGAAAGACAAAAAGTTGCAGGGTTATTTATGTAATTTACGAGGCCCCCTTGTGAATTATGGTTGATGCCAACCAAACTGAACACGCGAAAGTCACGTGAAGCGCGTTTAATCACGGTCACGATCGGAAGCTCTGGGTTTGAACTGAACAGAGTCGTAACAACACCCAGGGATAGTGGTCTATGAGTCTCGAGATCCAGCCTTGAATCTACTTGCACAGGTGTAAAATAAGCACCTTATAAGTCTAAGACTGTCAAAAAGCAAATTTTCTGATGGCAGTTGATATCATCGATGATAATAATAGCAATGACACTTGGAATTTTTTTTTTACAACCAACTGAACGTTAAAGCTGGCCAAGGTCGTCATACTATGACGAGAAAAGTGGCTTTTAGTCGGGAATCACCACGCACTACTGGTGGTGGCAAACTGCAAGGTGATTAATCTCCCCAGTGTGAAACTTGGTTTGAGGCCCAATGACAACCCCTATGGACTGCAGATACCTTTCCTGATGTCGCTAATATGTTATAAATTAAATACGACCAAACAGTTTGGGAAATCCACTTCCATGATAGGACAACACCCTTACCCCTGCATCCAGGCCATTATTGTCGTAAAAACCTATTCCTTGAGAGGGGCCGCAGCCTCAAGGCCTCATACTAGGCCTGGGTCCAACATGTGCCGAATTTGGTCCCCCGATCTCATGGTGGGACTGCCCTTCTTTCCCATGTCCCACTGCTGGGTGTCATTCAAAAACCGTCCGGGACATCGCGGTTAGAGTGGGTGGGGTCTCGTAAGCGACGCTAATCGTACGGCCACTCTGGATAGGAAGTGCGAACCAGCAAGCGACGTTCCTCGTGGATTGGTGCTCGACGATGCGTACTGGTGGCTCTGAACTTGTTGGTTCGTCAAGAGCAGAGAGTAAGTCACCAGCAATGAGGCCTAGAGTTTACCGTAAGGCAAGTACTTGTCAAAAAAACACCATATGGTTATGTCACCTGACGATTGGTTATTCATTTAACAGATGCTGAGAGGGGTTAAAACCTGATATATCACCTTTCGTATCTCTCGTCGAGAGCGAGGCCTTCTGCCCTATACTTCTATCACTTCTTTTCACCTGCACCGGTGCTGAGTCAAATAAATAGGGCTTCAATCCTATACTCGCATCAACGGCTTAATCTTTATTCCCGATCACCATTGCGCGTATATATAACTTGCAGAAAGGTACCAATGGCTTATTTCCCTCCCCTTTTCTCCAGCTCAATCAGCGCAATTTCCTGAAGATGTCATCCAAACCCCAAGATAAGATAAGCGCCGGTGTTCCAAGCACAGCAACCACTATCCAGTCATCTCCCAACAAAGTGCCCATCGCCTTCAACCACCCATTGGATCCGCTTACCCCTGACGAGGTCAGTCGACGTCGTATAGCGACTAAATCTGTCCCCCAATTTTGACTGATATCATCAAAATTAGATTGCCGAGGTGTCGCTTGCTGTTCGACACTATGTCGCAGCGAAGACAGCAGTCCAGGCCGTCAAGTTCATCACATGCTATCTCCTTCCCCCGATTAAACGGGTAGTTTTGGCCTACCTCGGGATTCCATTAAGCCCTGGTGCAAAGCCGGAGCCGCCGACTCCAATTATAAGAAAGGCTGAGGTTGATGTGTGTGACTTCATCCCACCATTCGAGCGATTGTGGCTGACCACAACTTTTTTTCTAGTTCTTTGACGTTGTCACTGGGTTCGTTAGAGGCCATACCTTTTTGAGATTGACAGAGGGACTGAACTTGCCGCAGACGCTGTTACAATGTGATACTGTCGTTGCACGACGGAAAATGGACCATCGATGCGATTATGCTTCTTGAAAAACAGACACAGCCGCAAATCTCAGTGGAGGAGCTCATTCGATGTGAACAAATCGTGAAGAATAATAAACAAGTGCAGGCTTTGGCAAAGGAAGTCGGTGAGTATCATTCCACCCGAGATAGCTGTATCTTCAGGCTGACTCGTTGGCCCTCCAATGAAGGTGTTCTTCCCGAACAGATTTTCTGCGACGGATGGTCAATAGGCTATGATGAAAGGTTCCCTCAAAGCCGCCGGATCCAGCAAGCTATCCTGTTTGCAAGATACTCGGAACATGATAACTTGTACGCCCATCCGATGGTATGTCATGTGCTCCCCATTGCCAGAAATTCCAATTAATTACATCTTTTAGGACTTCATTCCAGTAATTGATTCTAATACTGACGAAGTGTTGCATATCGGTATATCGATTTTATGGGGACGTAAAACCTTGCAATAACATCCTTGCCTTTCTCAGACTACCCACCCCATTACATTCATGGAGCGAACGGAACTCCACAGCTATCTACACACAGTACCGCACCTCCGCCCCTTGCTGCCGATGCCTTGGCTGCGTCAAAACGAGAGCGAATCACCCCTCCTACGCGTCCTTTCAACTTCCTCCCAGATTTAATGGCAGAGACCCAGAAGGACGACTTCAAGCTCCGTGACGATGTAAAACCATTACACCTCGTGCAGCCCGAGGGTGTGAGCTTCAAGATGGATGGGCACGTCTTGGAGTGGCAGAATTGGAAAATGCATATTGGTCAGTTCTCCGAATTTGGTAGCTCCAAAATAGAAACCTAAATGTTGGGTTCCCTCCCTTTTATAGCGTTCAGCCACAGGGAGGGTGTTGCATTGTCTACTATCACGTATAACGACCATGGCGAGGTCAGACCGATTATATATCGCTTGTCTTTAGCAGAGATGGTGGTGCCATATGGCGCACCTGAACACCCCCACCCGCGTAAATTCGCCTTTGATGCGTGAGTTTAAATATTTCTTCGTGTGGATTCATAAACTCAACCAGTTGTAGTGGTGAATACGGTATGGGAACCATGGCCAACGAACTTTCCCTCGGCTGTGATTGTTTGGGCCAAATACATTATCTTGTGAAAAACTTTGTTGCTCTGTGACAACCTTCTCTCTATTGACATGCCCCAAGCCAGGAGCATATGTTACACATGATGGGAGCGCAGTTGTGATCAAGAATGTCATTTGCATCCACGAAGAAGACTCAGGTGTCCTTTGGAAACACACCGATTATCGCCCTGGTGGCAGATCACAAACTGTGAGGAGGAGGAGGTTGGTTGTTAGCATGGTGTGCACGTTGGCTAATTATGGTGGGTGCATTTTCGGAATGATTCAAGGGGTAGACGATCTAATATGTGGCTGGCCATATAGAATACGTCTGGAATTATCACTTCTATCAAGATGGAAGCATCGAGTTCGAGATCAGGCTCACTGGCATCCTTCAAGTCTATGTTGCAAAAGACAACGAGGCATCTCCATATGGTACAATAGTGGCCCCGAATGTCAACGCCCATTATCATCAGCACATGTTCTCTCTCCGTGTAGATCCCATGATTGACGGCTTAAAGAACACCATAATTGAGTCCGACATCTTACCGCTTCCTAATGCTCCTACTGGCTCGTCCGCCAACTTCGCCGGGAACGCGTTTATCTCGCAAGATACCACCATCAAGACCGAGTCCGGCCGCGATTACGACTTCGCGAAGGAGCGGCGCTGGCGGATCGTGAACAAGGCGCGGCGCCATTACGCGAGCGGGCGCGAGGTCGGATACGCTGTCGGGATGAAGGGCGGCGCGACGCCGATGATGCAGCGCGGTGACTCTTGGGCCGCCAGGCGCGCGGCGTTCCTGCGGAAGGCGCTCTGGGTGTGCCGGGATGTGGAGGAGGAGGGCCGGGGCGGCAGCGAGCGGATGTGGCCTGCAGGCAAGTATGTCCCGCAGACGAGGGATGAGCCTGAGGATTCAGTCGGCAAGTGGGTCGAGGAAGCGAAGCCCGTGGAGGACGAGGATCTGTTGGTGTATCTGACCATCGGGACAACGCATATACCGCGCCCGGAGGATTGGCCTGTGTACGTGGCTATGCTTTATATATGTGCTCCGGGTTTGTATGCTGATTCTGTCTTTTCTCTCTCTCTCACAGGATGCCCGTTGAGACGCTGAGCGTTACCCTCAAACCGAATTCGTTCTTCGAGGTGAATCCGAGTATGGATGTACCGGGGACAAAGGATATGCGAAGCGTGCCGGCGTTTGATAGCGGCAGTGCACCGCAGAATGTCAACGCATGCCACTGTTGATGGTATGGAATGATGTGGAGAAGGATGCACTATGGTATCATTACTGATACGCGCAATAAATGTATCACTCAACATCATTTATTGATGGACCCAAATATATTCAGCTCCCAGCGGAAGTAGTAACCTGGTTCAAAAGGCATATCTGCTACTGAAATCGACCGACATCTACACATTATAGGGTATATTTCGTAGCAATATATAATCATATGACATCAAAGCAAGTCCATATCTGAGGTGGTAAAGAAAGTGGTGGGATTATGTTTAATAAGGATGAGCTTTCTCAACGGAAAATGCAACTCCGAAGGATTTCCGGGGGCAGAAGCAAAGGTTCTCACAGGTCTATCAATTAATGAGCGAGGGCAGTAACAATCTTGGCATAAGAGGGGCCGGTGGCGTGGTCCTCGTTATCAATATGCTCCCAAGGCTCGTCAAGGTCCATGTCGGAGGTAAGATTGTCATCCAAGACAATAACAGAACGAATATGGGGTATAACCTCGAAATCGCCGTCTGGAATACGGCATGTGCGTGAGTCTCGGACCGCGCTGAAGAATGCGGAGAGAACCTTACCTTTCGCCTTTCGCGACTTCCGGGACACGATTAAGTCCGCAAGCTTGACCTCGCTTCTTATCTCTGAGAGGCTTGGCTCGCCCCTAAGCACCGGGCTCTTGAGCTCCGAACTTTGCAATGATAATGGGACGTCTTGAAGGGCATCAACATCTTCGCCCTTGAGGTGCTTCCTCTTCTCCGAGGGGGCCGCAGCGCCCTTCCTCGAGTCATGCACTCTGGGGGTCCAGCCGTGGGCCTTGCGCATGCGGGTCTTGACAAGGTCCGCTGCTTTCTTGACCCGCTGGCGTTCGTGCTCGAAGGCACGAATATCCTTGGCGATAGACAATACGGGTGAGACGGCTCCAAGCCTGCTCTTCTCTAATTCGGACAATGTCTTGGAGTCGGGAGAGGGGTTCGAGCTGGCAGTGACAGCGGACGCGATGGTCGATGAAGGCATAATGAGGATAAGGGGGTATTGGAAGATTAAGAAACAAAGGGTTAAATAGGTGTTTGGTACGAGAGTTGTAGTAGTGGGGCAGAGTGAACAAGGATAAGACCTGCCTGGGGTGACTCCTAAAGTAGTCCCGGATAAGATAAGACAAGTCATACCATATCACGCCAAACTTGCTCCAAACTTGCCTGCATAAAACAGCCCAGATTAGTAGCCAAGGATTCCCCTTTGGAACACAATTACAATGAGCACAGCGCTGCCATTTCAAAGCACGTTTGAGGGCCAAAGTGCTGCCAGCACCATATCACAGCCAACGACGAATGTGGCTGTCTGGCCATTCAATTCGCGAGAAACGTGCCTTCTTTAGGTAAAGACCAGGAAAAACCCGTGCATAACATCGTAGTCTCGGAAAGGAAAGGTCTGCCCCCTCACCGCTCCCCCCACAGTGACCATGTATGTTTGCGGCTATTAGATATCCAAGCCATCACCGTCAATCACCAGCAGGCTTTCTGATCAGTACTCTGATAGTTCTGATGACCAGTTCTGATGCCATCATGCTCAAGTTACTGCCGTTCCCCAGCCATTGTCCACGGCCATGCGGAAAGTCGGGGCGGTCCGACGGTTTTGAGAAACTTACCACAATCAAGGGTCGATAAATCTTGCGCATGCCTAGGAACTCTGGGAGTTCTGCTGCCATCGTACGAATTGTGTTCGCAGGTCCCTTTTGCTTCAAGAAAACCATATGACCCTAGTGCTCAAAAAGGGTACAGATTGCATTTTGGGTTTTGGATTAGCCACCTGCCAATGGCTTTCCCCATGGAGGACTGCTTGGGCGCACGCCCTGGTGGTGATAAAAAACCCCAGTTATTAGGGAACGTCAAAGCCAAACTCCATCCCTTGTATCCTAAGGATGACTGTTGAAGTAATTCCTGCCTATCATTTTCGCCGTGTGATCCACCCTAGTGGTCAGTCTCTAGTGGCTCTGTTTCACAGCGGCACTAAATGCATAAACAGATGTTGAAATGGTTCAGATCAAGCAAGTCTTGACAGACGCCTTTGACGACAGTGAGTACAATGCTGTCTTCTACTACCGACGGTAACACACCTCGCATCAAGACCCTTTCCCAGCTACGGTATTGAATGGCGATCGCGAGTTTTACCCGCGCTTTTGGGAGCTTTGGGTCACCGATACTTTCCTCGAAGGCGAGGTCTATGTTGCAGAAGATAGCAACAAGAACATTGTCGGAGTTGCAACATGGTACGGCCCAGGAAAGGCCTCTTGGTCTACGTGCGATGTTTCTTATCCCAGAAGTTACTCCACACTCAGTCGTATATCCAGGCAGGCGCAACAGGAAGCATCCTTGAATAAAATATTAGCGAGTTTCACGCCCGGCCTGCAGACATGGTGGACAGAAAAGGTACTTTGTCGACTGCTTTCGCTGTGCAGTACTTCCTGAATTGCATTAGCTCCTTCCCGTGTACGGCGATTTTGTGGAAGTCAGTTTGGGACCGAACGTCAAGCTGAATTCATGGCATCTACAACTCCTGGCTGTTGACCCTCAACACCACCGGAGAGGGATTGCACGGAAACTGATTGACATTGTTAAACCGAAAGTGAGTAAGCACGAATTTATCAAGAACCCATAGCTAATTCTTTCTAGGCAGCCAAGCAAGGTGGCCTATTGTGTTTAGAGACCGACACGACGTTGAATGTAAGTATGCATTTCCCCAGTTCATTGGACAAAGTTACTGAGGCACTTTTGAAACAAGCTTGAAATTTACAAACATCTTGGGTTTACCATCAGAGGTGTTGAGGAGCACTTCAAATCAGACAGTGGAGAATTCGACATGTGGTGTATGGTTCAGGAAATAGCTAAGGCCTGAGATTTTTTATTCCCTATGGCTGATTCGGTCGTCATCCGCATTAGTTCTAAGGAAGCAAATATATACACACCATTTGCTTTCACGTGATACAAGCAAGTCGCTTTCATTCGCCAACTTTGACCTAAATCTTGGCGTCGCTCCGGAATAACTTGTGCCCCTTTCATAGCCCCCCAACCCATATCCAAAAAACTCGCTTTGTCTGAATATTGCTGGCGCTGTGATCTCTACTTCAACAACTAACGTGCATTAGAGTAGCATGAAGAAAACTCTGGTCCTCACAATATTTGCCATTCCTGTCATATCGGCTTCAATTACTGTCAGAACTGCAATCAGCATTTCTGCGACACAGATCAGCTTGAGCAACACTACAAGGGAAATCATTTGTATTGTGCTTCTTGCAGGCGACATTTTTTACCCAAAAACTATTTTCAGGCAGTAAGTTCTTGTTGTTGCTTCCCATACCCGAATTGTATGCTGACATGACAACTTTGACTTACTCAGCATCCCAATTCTTCCGTACACTGTCCTAAGGATGTTATGTGCCCTTTCAGGGCTGTGGGCCTGGTTTCGTTTCCTTTTCTGCCCTTACTCTGCACCTCGAGGCAGGCAAGTGTGCATCTGGCATCGACCGCGCTGCGGTCAATAAACAGAATGACAAGAACACTGATCCCGCTCGCCTCTTAACGAGCGGTCATACTGACAATGACGTACTATGGGACGGACAGGGCATGGAATGGGTCGATGTACGAGTGCTACCTCTGCCATGGCACTTATAGGACCCTTCCAGCTTAAAGCAACATCTCGCAAGCCCTCGTCCCCAGGGCATTGTCTACGTGTGCCCACTGAGTAGCTGTCGTATGAAGTTCACAACTCTCAACGCGCTGTGCCAGCACATCGAGAGCGAGCGCTGCGGCGCCTCGAGATTCCATCCTGTACAGATGTGATGAATGGTTTCCTTGGGCAAATGAGCCGCATTGCCTATCATGAATGTATGCAGTTTCTTTGGCAAGCTTTGGTTGCACTTTTATAATCCCCTTTGCATCTAATTCTAATTCAATTTCACAGTTTAATGTAGTATATAACCATTGATTCAAAATATCAGACACTTCGAACCGTGTGTTGCATCCACCACTTGCAAACTATGACGCTGGGTACGTACGTACTTATGCAGTGTTACTCAACAATCATAGGCGGCCATCGTGATTGCAACTTGAAACAAGCATCTTGTTTGGGTCATGGAGCCACCGGGTATGAGCATAGCCGTAATATCTGCTTGGTGTCGCAGCCAACGGCGGGCGGGTGATCTCGTACTCGATGAGGGGTGTGGGCTCGTACGACAGTCTGCGATTGAGGAGGGTTGGTGTGGTGCTCAGTGGTGGGAGGGGTATGGATTTAAATGGGGACTTTTCGAAGTTGAGTGGTGGAGGCATCATTGGGGCTTCATATTGGAACGGCGACACCATCGAGGACTGTATCATGTGGGTCGTCGGGAATGCTTCTCGTTGCTCGACACGACTGCTGAATTGGCCGACTGTGTCGAACGCTGCGTGCCAGTATGGATTCCCTGGGATCGCTGGTGGTGGGACCTCGGTGCCGACGACCCAAAGCAGAGTGTTGGCTGACATGGAGTATGAGGAAGACGGGTGGTGGCTGGGGGCCGTGGCTTCACTGTCGAGAATGACAGCGATGATAGTGAGGTCACTGGGTCGATACCAGGTAAGCATCGTCCGTGCTCTCGACGGTTACATGATACTTACAGCTCTACAGAGAGGTCTGGAAGGATACAGAGGGTCTTCTGAGGCTACCTTGAGCTGGAATTGGGGTAGGAAGAAAGTGATAGGAGGATGTTGTTGATGGAGTGGAAGGCGTTGAGGAGCACTTCCAAGTCAGAGAATTCGACATGTGGCGTATCGCCCAGGAAATAACTAGAGAGAGTGAGTCAACTTCACACTGCCTCGAGTCATTCGCCGACTAGGCAAGCAAATATACACAAGCATGGCACGCACCACCTATTTCATTGCTTCGCAACGCCTGACCCGTTCATCCACCTTCACCCAAACCTCGTTGTTGCTTTGCCATAACCAGCATTCCCCCATCCCCGGCCCATATACGAGAAACTCGCTATGCCTGAATGCCAGCGCTGTGATCGCTACTTCAATACCTACCGCGCGTTAGAGCAGCATGAAGAAGACTCTAGTCTTCACAATATCTGCAATTCCTGTCATGTCGATTTCGACACATGGATCGGGTTGAAGGAACACTGGGTTCAGAGTCGAGAGCATCATTACTGTCAGAGCTGCGATGAGCATTTCGACGATGCGGATGAACTCGAGCAACACTACGAGGACGAGCATTGGTACTGCTCAAGCTGCAATAGAATATTCAAGAACCAGAAAGCAGTCGAAGATCATTACCGTCAGTCATCGCTTCATCACTATTGTGTTTCTTGCAAGCGACACTTTCAATCCCAGAGCAATTTGCAGTCGGTGAGTTCTTGTTGCCGCTTCCCATTTCTGGATGCCCGTTGACTCTGACAACCTACTCAGCATCTCAATTCATCCGTGCACCGCCCCAAGGACGTTATATGCCCCCTTCAGGGGCTGTGAGGCTAGTTTCGTTTCCCGTTCTGCCCTTGTTCTGCACCTCGAGACAGGCAAGTGTGCATCTGGCATCGACCGCGCTGCGGTCAACAAATACGTCCGCCAGTATGACAGGAACAACATCATCACCGATCCCGCCCGCCTCTTAACCAGTGGTAACGATGACGTGACATACTACGCGACGGACAGGGCGTGGAATGGGTCGATGTACGAGTGCTACCTCTGCCACAACACCTATAAGACCCTTTCTGGCTTAAACCAACATCTCGCAAGCCCTCGTCACCAGGACAAGGTCTATGTGTGCCCACTGAGCAGCTGCCGCTCGAAATTCACAGCTCTCAGCGCGCTGTGCCAGCATATCGAGAGCGAGCGCTGCGGCGTCTCGAAATTCCGCCCCGTCCAGGATGCGATGAATGGTTTGCTTGGGAAAATGGGCCGCCTAACCTTATAGGGCCCCCCGCATATGCTTTCTCTCATTGGCAGGCACTGATGACCCATTCATAGTTCCTTATGCTTGCTTGTAATTCCAATTCATGTTTAATGTCGTATTTAGCCATTGGGTTCGAGATTAGAGAGGTATAATTATATTGACATGGGCGCTTGTTACAGGGGTGATCCGCCTGATCAGCAGGATAGCCTCGCCATATATAGATAACATCGCGCTCAAGTATATAGACCCCTGGGTCCAGACCCTTTGCTCAATTACTACCACCCAGTCCTAAGTCGTCAGCCAAGAAGGCATGGCGGAACCCTCCCTATACGAGATTCGACAAGTCACCACGCTCAGCGGTTAGTAGCTACAGCACGCCCCGACTAATCGTGACACCCACTGCGTTCAACAGATTCAGAACTTCGGCGGATTGAAAAATTCACGGCGGCAGCGTTCAGACATGGTCCGTCATTTACCCCTATCGTGCACGCGCATTCGTGTGCCATGCGTATGCTGCCAATGGAACTGAAATGCCTCATGTAGACCCGCTACAACCCCTCATACTGGGCAACGACACCGAGTTCTACAAGAAGTTCTGGGGACTGTGGGCCAAGGACGCGCTGTACGGGGGACACGTTTACGTCGCAGAGGACGCACGCCACACAATAGTTGGGATCAGCACGTTCTACGCCCCAGGGAGCGGGCCATGCCGAACGTGCGTCTGCAGTGTCGAGCGATCCGCGCGGTGGAAAACTCATTCTTACCTTTTTCGGCGTTGTTTGTGCTTTTTTCTTCTTTTGATGGCGCGTCCCTACCGAAAGTGAGGCTCAGCGCCAGGTGGGCCTGTACGTGATGATGGCGCGGTTCTCGCCAGACCTCCGGCAGTGGTGGGGCGACGAGGTGTGTCCAAGCAGGATTTGTCTACATAGCTAATGTGTTAAACAATTGCCTCATGATTGTGGTAGTTCGCGCCGATCCAGGAGAAGCTGATAAAAGGCGCATTGGGCACCAAGGGCGCGGAGAAGATGTGGGCGCTGCAGATGATTGCGGTCGACCCAAAGCATCAGCGCAAGGGTATCGCTCGGGCACTCGTTGATGTGTTGAAAAACAAGGTGCCACTTTCCACTATTTCGGGAACGTCAGAAAATATTCTGACCGCGCTTTTTATTCGTTCTAGGCCGCGGTGAAAGGAGAGTCCATACATCTGGAAACATCGGAGCCCAAGAGCGTGAGCAAGCCCATTTGTGGTCTGGATGCCATTTACTCACTACCTGAAAAAGCTCGGACGATTTAAGCATCTCGGCTTCGACATCAGAGGCCCCAAGGCGACATTCACCTCGTTGAACAAGGACGCTCAGAGTGATATGTGGGTATTGGTGCAGGATATCCCAAAAGCCAGTGCCAGTGCATGAGACGAGTGGGGACTTTCAAACAGTGCAAATGGCGTTCCGCAGTACGTGGTATATATACGAGTTCACAGGATTTCGAAATCCTGGCCATAGTAACAGTATGGGGGTCCGGGTAAATGTAAGGGTGGTTGTGGTGTGTAAGTTCGTGGACACCAGCCCTACAGATTGAACCCCAAGTTAGCAAAGTTTGAGCGCAAGATCGAGGCCAGTGGCAGATCTTGTATAGGACGCTGGAGGCTTCACCATAAGCGCCGATGTAGTCCAGCCGGGCGAGCTCTGATTCAAATCTCCCTTAAGGCGCCCCCAGTCGTGAACTTTCGTGATGTTGAACAAGGACAGCGTCGGCTGGCACAACCGTTATTATGGGCGTGAGTAGGTGTTACATATAGCAAGTGATCCGTCTATCCGACCCCCCGAGTCAACTCCGCTGCAATACCACGAGGTACTTGGAAACCTGTGACATATAGTAACAACTAATAGCACACTCAACGGTGGTTCCCAAATCCCTCCTTCATCCACCATCATAAGCCATTGCCTAGTGTCATCACAAGGATGGCCGACTCGTTCCCA
Source organism: Phaeolepiota aurea (assembly GCA_036937095.1). Taxonomy (NCBI): domain Eukaryota; kingdom Fungi; phylum Basidiomycota; class Agaricomycetes; order Agaricales; family Squamanitaceae; genus Phaeolepiota; species Phaeolepiota aurea. The sequence continues at coordinate 47,605 of JASFDG010000073.1, forward strand.
TTCAAAATTCGGCAAGTGACTACACTAAGTGGTTAGTGTTCAAACTAGATGCCACCGAGAACCCCCCCATGCAATAATGGTTCAACTGACCGTGTTAAATAGATACAGAAGTCCAGCGGATTGAGGAGTTTACAGCGGCAGCATTCATAAACGGTCTGTCGCTTATCGTTTATCTTTAGCACGGAAGCGTAGCCGTGCTTGATTAGGACATTGCTGGAACCGAGATACCCGTCCAGATCCACTGCTGCCCATCGCACTGAACAATGACACCGAATTCTATGGCAAATTCTGGGCTTTATGGGCCAAGGACGCGCTCTATGGCGGACATGCCTACGTCGCGGAGGACGAGCACCACACGATAATCGGTATCACCACATTTTACGCTCCGGGGACTGGGCCATTCCGAAGGTACGTCCACCAGTGGCCGGCCGTCGTGTGGTCGAACTCACTTATTCTCATCCTTTTCCTCTCTCTTCATGATGGCACGCTTCTACTGCCAGCGAGGAGCAGCGCAAGGTAAGCCTGGACGTGATGATGGCGCGGTTCTCGCCCGAACTCAGGCAGTGGTGGGGAGACGAGGTGCGCCCTATCCGTGTTTGCCAGCATGCCAGCGCGAATGATGTTGATACCTGCCTCCCCCCCTCGCGTGCTTGCAAAAGTTTGGGCCGATACAGGCACAGCTGGTAGACGGGGCGTTGGGTCCCAGCGGCGCGGAGAAAATGTGGGTGCTGCAGATGATTGCGGTCGACCCAAAGCACCAGCGTAAGGGCATCGCCCGGGCGCTGATTGATGTGTTGAAAGCGAAGGTGGATGATTGATCCTCGTGCATGTTGGCGGAAATATATTGAACAGTGCGCGTTTGTCCTAGGCCGCTGTAAACGGAGAGTCCATACACCTAGAGACGCCCGAGCCAAAGAATGTGAGCAGGCATATTTGTGGTTTGTATACTGTGCACTTACCGTCTAATTAAGCTCGAAATATATAAGCACCTCGGTTTCGATGTCAGGGGACCCAAGGTGACATTTACTTCGTTTAACAAGGACGCGCAGAGCGACATGTGGGTCTTGGTGCAAGACGTCCCCAAAGCCAGTACACAAGATGTTGATATATAGGTGGGTTGCAGTATTTGACGCTTAGGTGGTTGGAAAGCAATAAAGCTGGTTTTATTGGGCCAAAGACATAGTTTCTGAACTTTATCCAATGTAAGTTAAGGTGGGAATCGAGCAGTGGCATAATACGAAACATGATGCATACGAGAGCTGTGGATGGAATTCGAAAGCTTGACTGTGGCGAAAGCAGAGGGTCCTTGTAAATCAAAGCGGTATTACGTGGCAGTGAAGTTACCAAAAGTATCCGAGCACAAGTCCGAGTTCAGTAGCATGAGTAAAGCAGGTTTTTACGCATAGGCAATGAGGTGGTGGTTGAGTGGCATTTCCTTGACACGCCTAAATTGTAGGATTTGGCCAACCATGTACCTCGCTGATCCATTGGTCCATCCGTGCATTCTTCTTCATGGCATCGACGACCCACGGATGGGCAAGCATATCCTTCGGTGTGGGCCTTGTAAGGGCGTCGACGATCAACCTGATAAAGGGCAGTGGTTGAATGAAAGACTAATTTTGAATAGGCATATCACATACGTTTGTCTGATGAAATCTTTCATCTCATCACTCCAACGGACGCCGGGGGAGTCTTCGAGCCGTGGGGGCTATAAGCCATGAGAACGGTGACATACATCAGCAGTGATAAAAACAACGCACTGCTTCTGAGGTGATGTACATCATAAGCTCGATTGGAGGCAAGTCATTTGGGAACGGGAAGCGGTTCTGAATGAGCTCGAGGAGAGTGATCCCCGTCGACCATACATCTGATCGTATCGTGTACTCGGGGCCGCAAATTCGCTCTGGCTATCGGTCATTTCCATCAGTTTTTCTGGAATGTATAACGGCAAATAGTAGAAACTCACAGCCATGTAAAAGCTAGTGCCTGTGAAAGTGCCTGCCATGGAATTGACGAGCTCGCCTGAAACACCAAAGTCGCAGAGTTTTACAACACCTTCTCTTGACAGAAGGATGTTGGAGGGCTTGATATCCCTATGAATCGTTCTCCTGGTGTGTAGGTAGGCCAAGCCTTGTAGGATCTGTCGTCGATGAGAAACCCATTTCAGTTTGTGAGATATGCATCAAAACGCACCCCTTCAGCCAATCGTCCGTGAATTTCTTCTTTGATAAGTATGCCACGATCCTTTACTTTCTTCCCGATACTCTCAAGGCTGCCGCCTTCGCAAATTTCCATAAGAATCTTAACTTCCGTGGACGAGGGAGATATATAAGCGCCATGGAAAAAAATGATATTAACATGTTCTGTGGAGGAGAGTATAGAGATCTCTCGCATCAATTGTCTCATGGTAACCTCGCGGGTGGCTATAGTCTTGCGGGCCATAATAAGGCCAGTCCTTTTGTCTCTGACCTTGTAGACTGCGCCCCCAGCACCTTCTCCCAAGCGCTCCAGGTCGTCGAGCATATTATCAGACCATACGACACCTTGATCTGCCAAATTTGGGTTATTGGACTGCGCACTGGCTATGGGCGCTGGCCTTGATATCCGCAGTTTATCCAGGCCATCTATCATGTCACGCACACTAGCCATAGAGTCCAAAGGAGCATGCGTGGCTGGCGCATGCGTAGCATCTGGACGAATGGTGGGCGTTCCTTCTGGATAGTTGACTGGCTCTACTAAGAGCGACTGGTTGTCCGTACTACCATAGTATCTAGGAATGGTCTGCTCATCGGAAGCTGGGATTGCGATCTGGATAGAAGGCTTTCCTTGTGGGCGCTGGGGACGGGCAGGAATCTTGGGGGCGATAGCAGGGAGTGCACGGGGAGGCTTGCGGATTGTGAGGGGAAGGACGTCTGGAAGGGAGAGGGGAGGAAGGGGCAAGCGAGAGCGTGCGTATGTTTGTGGTCCTTGTGGCTCGTGCATAACAGGCGTTTGATAATGGTGACATTGGCTGCCGCGTCTGCTAATTTATCTTCGCACGTGACCGCCTAATACTTCAGATCGTAACCATTGTAACCGCGTCTGTCATGATTTCACTCACAACTTGCTTCCGTTCATATGGCTGCCCGAAAGAAACTCAAGACAGAACACAATAATGCAGGGCCCAAAGCTCAGGTTAGAGCAGCGACTTACCCCATAACCCAGCTCATAGGTTGTACAGAGGAACCCCTCAACGACATGGAAGTCTTCAGCCTACATCATGCTCTTGACTTCTATGATATTCGCGGCCTCTTCGTTTGTATACATGGTAAGCTGTGTCTTGTCGTTTCCTTGTCCGTGAGATCCTCATGTATGCAACAGAACACGAAACTAATTCAAGATCTGTTGGAAGACTGGATTGGGTTCTCGGATCACTGGGAAACAGGGCCAACGGCCGCCTCATCTCCCAACTACAACTACCTTCCAGCAGATGTCGCAAAGCGAGGGGCGGTTGTATCAGCGTTCAAGGTATAAAGATCGCAAAATCGGATTTCTGTTAGGTTGACGAATTCTTCGTAGCACGCGTGGCATGCATATGGTAAGGTCCTCTGGTCACGGCCATTGAGGGATAATCTCACTTGCCTTGAAATAGAACGAGACGCCATGGGCGACGACGAGTATCACCCGCTGAGCCAAAAGGGAAGTAACCTGACCAAGGCAGGAGGAATAGGGTACACCGTAATCGACGCGCTCGATTCGCTGCAAATCATGGGCCTTCAAGAAGAGTATAACAGGGCCAGAGCGTGGACCGCGAACAAGTTGGAATTTGAGCGCGATTCCACATTCAGCACATTCGAGGTGCTTTCCAGTTCTTATGCCTTAGATTCATTTGTTTAATATCAATGATATTCAGACAACGATAAGGGTCCTAGGAGGTCTCCTGTCTGCATATCATCTCTCGAACAACGAAACACTCTACCTGGACAAAGCTACAGAGCTTGCTGACAGAATGCTGCCTGTATTTGATACAACATCCGGCCTGCCTCTTCCAATGGTAAACTTGATGAAAGGCAGAGGTGTGCATGACAAGGAATTTACCGGGCTTGTCAGTATTGCCGAAGCTGCAACACTCCAACTCGAGTTCCGTTATCTCAGTTTCTTGACCGGTAACGAGATCTATTGGCAGAAGGTGGAAAAGGTCGTGTTAGCACCCTTCGACCCTCAAGTCAAAGCTTCTCATTGTCAAATACTTTCTTTCAGATTATGCAATTGATTAAGAATGCAAGGCTGCCGCATGGGCTGGCCTCAATATTCTTAAAGTCGGTTCACTCTCTGTGCTTCATATTATGATCCTGGTTAACTTCTATCCAGCATCGAAGAAGGGCAGTATGTAACGTCCGCAATTCGTTTAGGGTCGCGGGGCGATTCCTTCTATGAGTATCTTCTGTTAGTCCTGAACATTTATTATAAATCCGCACTGACCAAAATCATACCATAGAAAGCAATATCTACAGACCGTAAGCAAGGGAAATTCCATTCGGGGAGAAAATGGACTCACCAGGCATCGTAGGATCGAACGGAAACGGTATATCGAGATGTATGTCCTTGCATGTGGCGCCAAGTCTGCTTCCTAATTTCTAACTGTAGATGTACGATGACTCCATGCAAGCCATCCATAACTACCTCATCCAGAAGAGCGCGGCCACCAAAATGACATACACATCTGAACTTATACCAGAGCGCCATCCAGACGGTGAAATGTCAGCCTCCTGTGTCACATTGGTGCCACACCCAGTATTACTCACATAAATGAAAGCTCGTGGCGCTTAACACCAAAACAAGACCATCTCGTCTGCTTTCTGGGCGGCTTGCTGATGCTTGGTGCAACCCAGACAGGGGCGCTTGTGCACCCCGTATCGATACCCCCACGTTCGGATGAGCTTTCTGAATCTGGCAAGCGGGACTGGCAGACGGGTTTGGAGCTGGTAAAGACTTGTATACAAACCCACGATACCGCAACGTGAGCCGTTTCCGGTGCTGTAAAAGGATGGCTTGAAATTTACCCTATGTTAGAGGGCTGTCGCCGGAGATCGTGCATTTTAGGATCCCCAGTGACGGTATGGATGTGATTGCGCTGGCCCCGTCGGATTGGTACATCAAGGGTGCCCGGTGCGTCTACTGGTACAACCTCACTACTTGAGCTGACATTCAGGGCTCACACAACACCAGGCGCGATGAATTCCCGCCGTATGACGCGCGATATATGCTACGGTATGCACCACCTTCCCTCTCTCTCCCTCCAGCGATTTTGACTCCGTGAGTAGACCAGAAACCGTCGAATCGCTCTTCCTCGCGTACAGATTAACAGGGGACCCTATTTACCGTGACCACGGGTGGAAAATCTTCCAGGCCATCGAGAAACACTGTCGCGTCGAGAGCGGCGGTTATGCGACGATTATCAATGTGGACGAAGTCCCAGTCCGCCAAGAGGACAAGATGGAGACGTTTTTTTTGGTGGGTTTTGTATGTGTTAGCCTTCATTGGTGCTGATTGAAATATACTTTGTGTAGAGCGAAACATTGAAATATCTGTTTCTCCTCTTTTCGGATTCGACTGTGCTGCCACTGGATAGTACGATTTTCCCTCACTTCTGTCATTTATTAGCCCTGACCAAAAATTGCGCAGAATACGTATTTAATACTGAGGTGGGTTCAACAACTTTCGCTGTCTCCGTCGCCCTTTTAACAAATGTCCCATTAGGCACATCCATTACCCATATTTGCATCAACAATACGGACAGGATTTACATAGTATTTACCTATTATTTATGATTTCGTCGCAGACGAGTCTACGACCAGCACATGGCTGTGATAAAGCAAGACCCAAAGAATTCGCATGTATCATAGTATAGGAGGACGACATACGATACAAAATCATGAAGCGAGAGATGATTGTCAAGATCGAGTGATTTACTCTTCTTCCTCATCATCACCACCCTCCTCCTTCTTGGCAGCGGCAGCAGCGCGCTTGCGCTTGACGCGGCCAGGGCGGCCTCCCCCATAGGGTGAGGTGAGGGCAAAGTCAATGTGCTTTTGGGAGTCGAGACGAACAACGAATGAGGGCACGTTCACAATCTGCTTTCCGACCCTATGAGAGATGGGCAACAAATAATTTAGTGCTTGTTCTCATGATATGAAAAAATTTACTACACACCGGATGTGGCGTTGCCTAATGAGGACACGGGCATGATGGATGCTCTTCGCTAGACCGCTCTTGAAAACTTGTGTCTGCAAACGTCTCTCCAAGAAATCCTCGATCTTCAGGGCCAAGACGTAATCCAGACGCATTCGGGACTCATCGAGCACACCGATGCGCACGAGACGGCGAATGAGGGCGTTACCCTCGAACAGGCGCTTGGGGTCTTTGTCGTCGAGCTTGAGGAGCTCTCGGGCAGCACGACGGATTTTTGACAGGATGAGGGCGATACGCCAGATCTCACGCTTGTTGCGCAAACCGTACTCACCGGCGAGCTAGAATCACGACCAGAGGTGAGTCCAACGGGTCAGAGAGGGCAATGGGAATGCAAACCTTCAGCTCGGCATCGAGGCGAGCTGATTCGAAGGGTCGACGAGGGACCTTATAACTGGAAAGTTACAAAAAATGGGGCACGGCTTATAATCAGCACGGTTGCAACCCGCCACATTGAAGTGGATCTTGAGTGTCAAGTGAGAGGCTCACGTTTTGCTGTGGTTCCGTGGGGCCCTACACGCCAGCCGTTAACATAAATATGAGATTTTCAGGAATATCGAGAACATCACCTAGGCATTTTATCTTGAGGAAGTCGACGAGAGGGCTTGGAAACGCACCCAAATAATAGAGAGTATTAGGGCCAAAGAAGAGCAAACAAATTAGGCTTTACAACTGTAAAGGACCACATTAGCCACTCGGCTTCAGCCGAAATAACAGATTTCAGCTCTTCGTTACCGACAACGCCCCCGCCCTTCGTAAGTCCCGTCTCTTCGTCATCCAGGTCAACGTTGCCGACCTCAAAACAGACCTCAATATGCCTCACTCATTCGGTTACCGCGCGCGTACGCGCCATATGTTCAAGAGGGGCTTTAAGGGTGTGGATAAATGATTTTAGGCGTTATTAGGTTGCTTACAGGACACAATGCAGAGCATGGATCCATTAAGATGTCGACCTTCTTGATCAACTACCGGGTAGGAGATATCGTCGATATCAAGGCCAATGCTGCTCAGCAAAAGGGTATGCCCCATAAATATTATCATGGGTACGTGGAGAGGCTTGCGTCAACCGACTCCCAACAAACCCTGATCTCGCATTTGTGCCCGTAGCCGCACCGGTATTGTGTACAATGTCACACCGTCTGCTGTGGGTGTCATCGTACACAAGATCGTTGGAAACCGATACATCGAGAAGCGTGTCAACCTCCGTGTTGAGCACGTCCGTCACTCAAAATGTCGTCAGGAGTTTTTGGACCGAGTGAAGAGCAACCATGAGGCGCATGTTGTCGCCAAAGAGAAGGGCGGTGAGTATCCTGGTTCTTGGCCCTCCATAGTCTCCCTCATGCTTTGTACTGTAGAACGTGTTAATTTGAGGCGCATCCCCAGACTTCCCCGCGAGTCGCGCACTGTGTCTACCACCCAAAACGCTCCACAGACCATCGTTCCTGTTCCATACGAGACAACAATCTAGATGGGATATAAGTCTCGTTTGCCTTTACTTTCACTTGTTAGGTTGTATGTCATCTGTTCTGCCTTCACATGCCCCATGCAAAACGAACAAAACATGAAAATCAGAATCTCGCGGCCATGGATGTCGACGTTAATACACTCCACTGTCCCCCACCAATATTTTTCCGAAGCTAGGGTCCAAACCTAAAGAAGTATACTGTCAACGCCCAGAGCGGGCTATCTATCACGCAGCCCCCCAGCATGAGGCCTGAATATAAATTTCTCCGAGAGGATGATCCTTCTCTGAAACGCCATGATGAATTCTTACTGTCAAGGCCTGGCCTTGACAATGTCCACTTATTAACACCTATCTGATCCAGCTCTGCCGCTTATCTCTTTGTCCTATTATTTTCTTCCAATTCAGCGGCAATGAACCTCTGCTGTGAGGTAGATGTTCATCTCGGATCAAGCATTCGGGGGAAGTGCTGAGACCGGGAATTAATAAGCATTAGCAGGTATATATAGGGCCAACATCCTTCGGGCTTTCTCCATTCATTCTCTCAAATGGCTATTGAACTCATTCCTCTGCCCCTGCCCCCAACTGCAGATGCCTCCAAGTTTGCCAACTTTGGCAGAGAAGTCAAAGGCCTCCATCCTGGGAAGTTAACCCCTGAACAACTGAAGGAAGTACAAGATGCATTGTACAAGGTAACTTGGAGATTGCTATACGCATCGAAGGCTACTGATCATAGCTCTCCTTTAGCACGATGCGCTCTTATTTAGAGACGTTGTCGTCACCCCTGAGGAACAATACGCTCTTACAAAGGTGATATTCCCAGCGTTCCGACCCTGACACTTCCTGTCTCAAGCCTCGTTTCCCAGTCATTTGATCCTGCCTCTGAGAACTATGGACATGGCAACAACAAGACAGAAAGCGCAAAGAAGTCAATTCTTCATCCAGACCTCAAGACAATTCCTCGGGTACCTCAAGTGCAGCTCATTGGCAACGGCGTTGTGTACGATCACGAAGGACTGGCCGAAGCCAAACTGAAGCATCCTAGCCACACCACTTTCCACAAAACGCGTGTCTCGCCCGAAGACGAGGCTGCAGGCACCACACGTTTCTATCGCTGGCACATCGACGCTGCCTTGTATGACCTCAATCCCCCTAAAGTCACCACTCTCTATGGCATCAAGGTACCCAAGGGCGAGCCACAGGTGTGCCGGTACGACGACGGAACTGGCGACGAGCTACGTCTGCCTCTCGGAACGACTGCATTCGTGTCTGGGCACACGATGTTTGATATACTCCCGAAGGAGCTGAAAAGCGTCGCTGTGCGCACAGTGGTCAAGTATGCGCCGCACCCTTATGTCTGGATGGCCCCCGCCCACGCCATGTCGACTGGTCTAGGCATTGAATCCGAGGGCCTAGAAATACCGTACAAGGACCTTCCCCCATGGGAAGAATCCAAGTGCAAGGCGTTTCCAATGGTTAGACCTTTTTCCCTATTCTAAATATAATATGGTCTAGAAAACTGATCTGCATTTTCTGATAGCTCTGGAAGAATCCGGTCACCGGCGGGCTCCACTTCCAAGTCCACCCTTGTGCTGCGGCGGAAATCGTTGTGGCTCCGTTACCAGCTGGAGCTGACCGTGAAGGTGCATTGTACCCAGACGGAGTCCATTTGAAAAACACCAAGGAAGTACGCGAGTTGCTGTACAAAATGCAACGGCCTGCTATTGCGCCTCAGGTATTCCGGTTCCTCGCCTGTTGCCGCCAATCCTACTAATGTGCTAATTTAAATCAGCTCGTATACCCACATGATTGGTTAGTATTTTAAGCGGATTTGCTTAGTTTATAACCCCTAATCCTTCACCATCCAGGCGGGAGAACGACATGGTTCTTTTCCACAATCGCGGCGTCTTCCACTCGGTCGTTGGTGCATTCAAGCCCGAAACCGTTCGCGCTTTCCACCAATGCAATCTCGCCGCGTCGGACGAACCGGTAGGACCATCGGCAGATGATGTTTCGAAATGGGCTTGAGTCAAGAATGGAAGGCCATGGCTGTATTGTGGACGGCTTCTTGTGCATTATACCACATCGAACTGTATTTGTTACATTCTCAACAATGATCCCTGCTGATCGCTGTATAGTCGCTATACACTCTTGACGCTGATCTTCAGGTACACTATGCGCTTATTTGAGGTTGCAAAACTTTGAAATGTGATGGCTCTCTTGTTGCCCTTCGGCTGAATGTATGCGCGCCAATCCCATCCACAGCTGGTTGAGTGGAATACGTGCCAGCATTCGACGGCGGTAAATTGTGATAGTCAGCTCAACATCTCAGATGCCAACGCTCACTTTTATCAAGCACACCAAATGATGACGGCTCAAATGGCTACCCCTCAAAAGTTGAGACCGCTCTATAATATGTGTATCATTCCTCAAGCCTAGGGAGTCAAGCTCCCGCGTACACAATCAATCCCCTCTCAATAACTCATCCTCCTCAGCCTGAATCTTAGCGTCTATCTTTGCGCCGCACGAAGGCTCATTGCCATGCGACCGGGCAGGCTGCAACGGGTCCCTGCTCGTCTTCGCATCGGCCTCAGGCTCCTTCTCATGCTGCAGAGCCGCGCTGAGCCTGTTGCTGATACTGCGCTGGTCCCTGCGGCGCCCCTTTAGCTGCGACCACACTACTCGCCGGACGGGCACGTACTTGGAATCGGTGTCATGGTGGGCGTTGTCTGGTGCCATGCCGTACCGAGCGGTGCATTCGGGCGCTTCATTCTGTGGGTTCGTCATTGTTGTCTAAAGGTTTGTGATGTTGAGTATAGTAGTAAGGGGCCTTATCTAGACAGTAATTACCGCTATCTTCCTGCTTCAAAGGCTGCGCCTTTATGTTTGGGGATATGAAGGCAAGGGTTATAGGAGTTATTGGGCACTAACCGATTTTTGTTTCATAAAAATGACGACATGGACTATTTATGGCCAGCGGAAAGACTTGCGAAATATCATAACGTGGGTTCGATTCATTTACACATATGAAAGAAGGTTCAACGTTTTGGACTACAATTGAAAGACGAAGCGATGTCATTGAAATCGTCGTCGTCGAGATCACTGTGGTGTTTAGTGAACCCGATGATGTCTCCTTCGCAGTCAAAATCTCTATTTGTCGTGAGTTCCGATTGTCAAATACGAGATGGTGAGCACAAACTCGAATCACTGGCAGGAGTGCCCGCTGCCTGCGAGATCCATGCTGGACACCTCGTCGTTCAAAGCATGGTGTCTCTTGTGACTAGACATTGCGTAAGAGTAAATTGTAGAGACATAACTTATAGTGCATCTATACGCACCACTACAGTGATAGTCAAAGCGAGGCACGCGAGAAGAGCAGAGAGTTTCAACACCTTTCAAGAAGATTGAGGTGGTACTAAGTTGTGAGCTGTGAGCAGAGGATGTCCTGTGAGGCTGGGGGGTTGGTTACAAATCATAACAGGTTTTATAGCACTGCCGCTGGATTTGACCATTGTCGACTGCCTTAGAAATCTCTGTGAGGTGATCTCGGCTGACCTCATGACTAGACGTGCTGTGTTAAACCAGCGCATAATCGGAAGACGCGGACAAGCTGTGGCAATATTCCATCCAACCTTCACTACACGGCTGTCTGTTCGGATAGATCGGGGCACTGAAAGGCGGAAATAGGGTGCAGTAGTAGTGTAAACAAGATATTCAGAAAGTGGTGTGCCGGGTTTGAGTTTCCAGTTGAAGGAAATCCAAGTAGCCAAGCGCGATCGGACGACATAGATATGCACAGCGCGCGTGTGGTATACGCCTCAATTTTACCAATATCTCTGAGATGGCCGACGGAATAGGCAAAATTATCGGTGCTTAAGAACCATCCTACGAAGATACCCAAGTCAATTGGGGCAACTTTCAGGAACAAATACTCGGGGTATATATTATTCATCATATCCAATCTAGCACGCAGGGACTGATGCTGTCGAGGCTGCATGATCATGGCGTTAGCCGTGAAACAAATCATAAGCCTATAGCCTTTACAATAGTAAACCATAGGAATATACCGTTCGAGTTTAACATCTGTCAATTACACCGATTGCCTCAGGTTTGGGACAGTACGTCGCATTTTCTTCCATGAGGTACTGTGTTTCAGATGTGGTGTTGAAGTTAGTTCCCCGTTGTAACTTCTCTCGACCCAGAAGCTTGTGGAAGTAGAGCAGAATAGTGAGAAAATTTGTTGCACAAGAGGCTTCAATGTCAGAGAGTTCCACCCCAGGCGTCCGTGCAACAAGCAAGCCAAGTCTAAACATAATCATCATGATGGCAAGGACTGGAGCTGCCTGGTCTGAAAACCGGGTCCAGGGCAGAGTTGGGTGAGATTCCGCAGGAGGGGAAAAGCCTCCACAGCTCTACCAAGCAGGGCTACATCGTGCTGGAGGTTGAGATGTATGAGTCCTGCGCCTATTTGGATCGGCATTTGTCTTTGTTATTTACCAACGCTATGGGGGTGAGTCAGATGGATTGTAAAAAGCACATTTCCTTCAGATTGGGGCATAGAGGGAGTGTGATCGAGCCCCGGTCGAATATACTAATCAGTACGAGACCAAATGACCAACGATTATGGATGGTATAATCAAGGTATAATGAAAGTACTGATTGAGTTGCAAAGTACCAAAGACAGGATTTATGAGTTTTGGAATGTCTGGGATGTAAAATAAGTTTACTGAGAGGGGATCAAAGTATTTTGTGGCTCACTCTGATAGCGTCTTTTGAGGCTGCCTTCTTTTGCATATAACGAATGAGCTTCTTGATATCCGACAGCATCGAGATAGGTATTATAATGAGCATCATAGGAATGGCAATTTCCCAGAACCTATATGGGTCGGTCTTAGTGAGTGAACAAATCACCATGATGATTGAAAACGCACAAGAGGTCGGAGTTCTTATTAACAGACCACATAGGGTCGAAATTCATGCCCTAGTGGAATGCTGAGAATTACTGTGACTAAAATCAAGGTGGAACGTACAAAGTAACCGGTCAAGAGAGTGAGCGGAAGTAAGATGATGGTTGCCAGGGTTAAGCGTCGCCTTGAAAGAGATTCAGCCACTGGTGCTCAGACTCAATATAGGAGGACGTACATTACTTCATTCATTTCATAGGATGCCAGCTGTCAAATAAGTGCTGACGTTAATTCGGTTGCAGTAAGGTTTGTTAAACTGCTCACATTAAATGCATATCCAATGAGGTTCTCAGCAATACCAGCAAACATTTCCAAGCTGGATAAGATATAATCCATATGATCGTAGACATCAGCCTAATTGTAGAATTATCAGCAACTTATCAGTCAAGGGTAAGGAATAGAACCTGCCAGGTAAATTTTAGCCTTATGGCTCATAAAGCCAACAACTTTGACGCCATCATTTGCTGGATTTGATGCGTCAATGAGGGCTGCGCAGCGATCGACATCATATCGACGGAGGGCATAAATCATAGTCTTGACTGGCTCCAATGTCCGTTTATGCAAGATGAGGTCACCAGAAAGAATATGCACTGCATAATCTTTAGATTGAAGGGCAAGATGATAGGACTGATAAGAATCGTACGTGATCTAAGCGTCTTTACATCCGGCTTGAGGAGGATGCTACGTTCAAACTTGCTGATTTTGGCATGATACTCATCAACAACCTGGAGGGCTTTGTCGACAGCTGCAATTGATGTATTAGTCTGAGCAGAAAGACATTGCGACAGACTCACCAAGATCTAGGAGAGCGTATACGAGGAGAGAGGCATCGGCAGACGTCCTCAAACCAGTGTCAATTGGTCGCAAGCGTTGCGAAACGGGGTAGGTGAAGTTGAGATCATTCCCGGGGGTAATTGATATGACAAGACCTATGACGCGATGTTAATATTGCATGAATATGCGATTAAAGGAAACAAACCATCTCGGAACAGGAAAATGAACATAGGAGAAACTCTAACATCAACCCTTTCGCCCTTGAGTAATGAAGTTCGTTGGCTTGTATACAAAATTGGAAACCAAGCAAGTACCTTCTTTAAGGCCTCAATGGAGGCCTCGCTTTCTGAGATCGTTTTGAAGGCGTCGACAGCCTGTCGACAAGGTTTGAGGTGTGGGTTGGGCAGTTATAGTTATAAAGCTAGTACTTACAGCAATATCGTTTCGGATGAGCTTAGTCAGTTCAGAGTTGGATCGTTTTGGCTCAACAATGTCGTGGCGGTGATGAGGCAGTAAGGGTACACGTTTCCTGTGTTTCAAAGAGTTCATCGAGTTTGGTGAGCCTCCGTATACGGTACGATCAGGTTCAGACTTGTCGTTGGAGCCATTGGCCAGAGCTTCAGGCTCATTGGTCAAAACAGAGCTAAAAGCTGGTTTGCCATCGCCCAGTTCATGGCATACAACTCGGAGGAACAAGTGCTTTGAGAAATAGTCTGCTTTCGATCTATTTTGTCGATGTCCGTGGAAGATGTCCTCCAGAGCCAATGGATGGAGCTCTGGGGGAGGGATCTGAGAAAATATATAATACGGAGGATAATAACGCACTGTATCTGATCGAAACTGCCTTGATCACGTCCCAGCTCATTCCTGCAATATTGATCCACCTGACTTTGACCCAAGGAGCCCTTTCACTGGCCTTGTCATCGTTCATCATGTTGACAAACTGTTCATTGTCTAGTTGGGTAAATTTGTTGCGAACCGAAGAATAATCTAC